>JBAMIG010000025.1:16206028-16233239 GCA_037177335.1 Kiunga ballochi
CCACTGGAGACCATTGCTGTGAGGTTATTTTACTGGTCTGACCCACTGGAGACCATTGCTGTGAGGTTATTTTACTGGTCTGAGCCACTGGAGACCATTGCTGTGAGGTTATTTTACTGGTCTGACCCACTGGAGACCATTGCTGTGAGGTTATTTTACTGGTCTGACCCACTGGAGACCAGACTGCTCTAAATTCCGCCAGTTAAAATTAAACTGGACAGCTTTGGTTTAGGGACTACTCGGCTGAGAATGGATTCTTCTGGAAGTTTAATGCTGAAAAAAGGTCAAGAGCTGTGATAACGTCAGACATGACTTCTGAACGTGCATTGACTTCAGAGACCATTAATGTCCCCGTCGCTGGTGTTCTGAGTTAGTGGACCTGATATGAACGGTTTTAATGAGAACCGGGGTGGCAGCAGGATTCAGGCTGCACATCATGCTCTTTCTCTGCTATTTCTCACAACTCTCTTCCACAAACACAGCTCTGTGGCACAGGGGGTATCAGAAAAAGAGGGGGGTGTTTGACCTTACACATTCCTGCATTTGCTTGTTTCTGCCCCAATTAACTCCCATTAATTTCATTTAGCACGCTCCACCTTGAAGCGGATGCACACTGCATACAGTATGAGCAGCACACATGCTTCAATATCCATGATGCTGACAGAACGAGAAGTGCACATCTACAGCTGAGCCCGAGGAAATGCACTAATATGAACCGTTTGATGTGCAAACATAACACTGAGGTTGAGATTATCATGTGTCCTGGTTTTTCTGGTGATACTGTTAGCTGAGAAAAAAAGAAAAGCTGTATTGGGTATGTGTTTGGTTAAAAAAAATTGAGGACATCTGTACACATTAAAAGGGTATACTTGATGTTTTTTCAGCCACTTTGTCTACCAGTGAAGAAATGATCTCCCACTAATCACCAGCCATGTTTTGTGCCACATATAGCCAAATACTTTAGACTCTGGACTATCTGGATGAGCAAGCGCCCAAGGGAAACATAAAATGTTTAGTCTTTTTTTTATCTCCATGTCGCCTGCAACACACACCTACAAGAAAACCTAGAAAATACAGTGTTTCATTCACTCCAGTGAAATCCAGAGTAAATGATAGATAATTAAATATTAATTTAGGGTAAATATATCAATAAAAAGATCCATTTCTGGTACACAAATGGAAGCAAAGAAGAGTTTAAAGTAACTGGGTAAAACTCAATAAATGCACCAAAATATTCCCTTAAATCAGTTTGTAAATCTCCATTATAATCCTCACTGAAAGTCTCCATACAAGCAGGGAGACATGAAAGGATGAGATGCAGCGCTACATGGTAATTGACCTCCTTCCTTTGTAGTGGAGAGCTGTTCTCAGGAGTCCAGCCTGAAATCTGGCTCATTACGACCCATCTTCTGCAGAGCTGCACTTCAACCATGTTGACTCAGACCCTCGGGTTAGAAGCCTGTTTCTGCATCACCAGTCCCCACATTTTATTTTCAACCTAGATGATCATAAAAGCCACAAATTCACATCGCTCAGATGTTTTACTTCCGGTGGAAACACTACCGTAAGCTTCAGGTTTGGATGCGGTTTGAAAATAACTCCTGAAGTTTTAAAGCGAGTCAGATGAGAGAGGACAATAAATGCTCCGGACAGACAACAACAACACTGCTGCCTTTTAAAATCATTTGATTTAGTGATTTAATTTTAAACAAACCCAGGAAAACCGGAAAACTAAGATAATATAAGCAAAAGCAGAAGTAATAGACTGCAAGTCTGCAGGCCGGTTGAAATGCAAGCACAAACAGTATGAATCTGAGAGCTTAAAACTACAGAGTAAATGTCAAACTTTCCATAAATAATAATGGATTGATGGGTTAACACTCACTTATCTGTCTCTCCTCCCAATCCAGGGACATGTTTGATCCTGGGATGCATGATCTATCCTGACGGCTGGGACAGCGATGAGGTGAAACGGATGTGCGGGGAACAGACAGACAAGTACACGTTGGGCGCCTGCTCGGTTCGTTGGGCCTACATCCTGGCCATCATGGGCATCATGGATGCCCTCATCCTCTCTTTCCTGGCCTTTGTCCTGGGCAACCGTCAGGACAGTCTGATGTCTGAGGAGCTGCTCGGAGACAGTAAGATGACAAACTTTGGGCTTTTTCTTCACGATAAAAATAGATTTAATGCAGGTTCTCCTGATGCTTTCGTTCAAAACAATTCATCAGAGGAAAATGTGGGGTTCAGTATTTCCACCCAATGTTTGACAATGATCAAACCAGCAACCTTCAGATTCCCCCTGAGGATGATGAAGAGGAGTATGCAGATGAAGAAGGGTGGCACGGAAGATAAGCTGGAGAAAAGAGGGGTCCAAAAAAAAACATGGATAGTGAGGGTTAATTGAAGCCTGTGGATACTGGACAGAGTCATGAATTTCTAATGGCTGTTTACACAGTTTGCTGCCAGTGTGTCTAAATGAATCACAGCCAACCCATCAGGCAGGACACAGTCGCTTGTTAGTCTCTAAGTGAGTGAAAAGAAACAGCTATTATTAACCAAGTGACCGGAGAGGAAAGTCAAGACAGAGGGAGATAATAACAAAGTGAGGAAGGATGCTGGAAGAGAAGCAGCGAATGAAATATAAAGCCAAAATTATAAAGGAGGATTTATTGAAACAGCCAATGAAGATTAAACAGCTTAACTTGCCACTCAGGATGTAGAAAAGGTGATACCTAAAGAAAAATACTTTAAAATTAAAATAAATTAATTAATTTAAAAAAACGTAATTTTTTTTAAGTATTACCTTGTGCAATACTGCCTCCTGGTGGCGGCTGGCTGGTACTGACTCTTCATCTCTCTCTCTTTCCCACAGAGAGCGGAAATAATGCCATCTAACTGGAAACAGTTACACACACAGTAAGTATGACATTGCACAGGATGATTACTATGGAAGTTTATCTTTTCCACCAGATTTTGAATTTTTTAAGGGTTTGAATTTAAAGCAGCAGAATTTTATGCAGCAAATTTACATATCTGAATATTTTTTATCTGAATTAAATGCTTCGAATTGTATGATAGTTTCTTTTCACCACTATGTTGACAGTGTTTTAACATTCAAGAATCAAAATGCGAAGATAAAAGAAATTCGAAGGATAAAAATTCAGATTGCCAAATTCAACAGCTCAAAATTCAGTGGTTAAAATTGGGTTATCCACTGGGATAACTAGTCAAATCTAGATAACATCGAACCGGCATTCAGCCAATCATGTCACGCTCCACCGGTCACCTGAAATTGTGTGAAATAGGTAGGAAAAAGAGCAACAGTCTAAGTGATATCCATGTTCTGAGATAACCAGCCTCAAAAAACTATTTTGCCTGGCTTGAGCAAGCACACAAATACACAAAATACCAGAATTAAATTTATTTTGTTGTCATTTTTGTTGTTATCTGCAGCTTCTAGTCAAGAAGGGATGTTATTTCAGGATCTCACTGGTGGCCTGGATGCAGACCTGATGTGATGGGAATCATCAGCTGGAAGTAGAAGAGGAGACCACCTGGAGGAATACATGCACCTTTGTGTGGAAAACTCAAACGCCTCTTGACCTCTGAAATCTCTCTGTAATATAGTGTTCATATTAAACTCCCAACAGCTCATTTGGCAACGGCTTTCCTTAAAAGACTTCATCCAGTTTGCCTGCTGTGTGAATACACAACGTGGGTCAGACTGGAATGTGAGGAAGACCGCCTGTGTACAAGTTACGCTGAAGAAAACAGACTATCAGCTGCCGGACAATGACCTGACAAACATTGCAGAGAATTTAAAACAGAACAACTTTACCAGATCTTAACAACTGTGTTAAACTGCCACTTTCTCTCATTTTAACAAAGTCCCTCCTTTCTGCAGAACAGCAGTGTCTACAGAGCAAGGACTGAAAAAAGGTTATAAAACCAAACAGGAAAAAAAAAACTGTATTGTTCTTAATTCTTAATATTGTTCTTTAAATCTTTGATGTGATCTTTCTGTTGAGGAACGTGCAAAAACATGAATAAAAATAAAAACACACTGCATTGAATCTGTATTATGTGTTATACTACATGTGGATTTTATCCGTCTTCTGTCTGGCTTTTACTTAGACACTGAAACGTTGAGCTGTTAGAGGATTATTTGTGTGTGCCATCAACTTTATCCTGTGATCTGACAGTATGGTGGAGAATTGGGGGAAAAAACTGGATAAGTTTGATTCCATTTTTGTATACTGTCATTTTTCACTATTTCTCAAATTAAAGACTAACACAAATGGATTTAGTGGTTTATAAAAAAAATACAAAAGCAAAAAGGAAGTAAACAGACTAATGACATTTTTAGGGTTTACGGTAAACATTTGACTAAAGCTAGGCTAGTTAGCATTAAAACCAAGTAGCCCCTTAGCTTAGCAAAGCTAAGTTTTAGCTTAGCTGAAGCTAACACTAACACTTAAAACACAGGGGTGGAGTAGTGGCAGATACAAAACTTTCTATGGGTTGAAAAATAAGGCAACAAGTACAGACAGGTTGGTGTTAGCTGTGTTTACAGGGAGCCATTTTAATGGGATTGAATGTTCAATCAGCATAATATGTAAAGACCCCAATTTATCAGATTAGCTATAATGGAAATTAATATTCAATCTGATCAAATTTTAACATTTCCATGATATAATCAGCAGTAAAAATTGGTATATTTACACTCAATGATTTCTGTAATGTTTGGACAAAACATTTTGGTTGGAAAAGCAGCATTATATATATGTTCGAGCATCAAAAGACTGAAAATAAAAAATGAATTTCTTAAACATATATGATCAAATTTGGGGTAAAAATTAATCCAAATTGCTTACACATTGTGTTTAACCCCTTTAGACCTAGCGTATTATATTTAACACTGTGACATTTTTCGTCACTGTATGTCAGAAACTTTAACCCAGTTGTTCACAATATGATCTTGGTCCCCTGCAGGAAAAATAAATTGTTTTCAAACAATTGGGTCAAATAAAGTTTTCAGACTTTAAAAATGGGATGTTTTTTCTCACTTCTTAAAACAGGCATTAAGGGGTTACAGCGTTACAATCCCAAACAGAACTTGTTGGACCACTTTATCCGATCGACTTGGTGGATTTAAAAACAAATCCAGCCATGTAAATATATACCATTTGTCCTCTCTGCAGGATAGAAAAATCATGCAATTATGCTCTAATTACATGTAAACGAGTCACATAAGCACAGGAATAAAAAGGAGGCACTAATAGCCGTTCTGCTCATCACACATTTAACTTCTGCTGAGTGATAAACATCCCATAGAAACAGACCATCTGGTGAGTTTGGCAGTTCAGCCTCATGTTGCAGAAAGAGTCGATGATGCACCGTGAAGCTGATAATGAATGCGTTTTTCAGCCTCCTTATGCACCAATAGAACCCGTCATAAAACAGTTTCAAATAGGGGTGCGCAAGTAAATAAAAGGGAATCATTGATATGTTTTAATAGGGCTGTCAAAATGAAAAGAGGAATCTACAAAAGTAATGCATGGATTTTTCTAACAAAGTTGTTAATGATACCATAATATTCAGATTTATCCTCCTATTCATGGAGCTTCTGACAGTTTTCAATTCTTACTAGCATCGATCGATAAAAATGTCTGGATTGATGCTCACACTGATAATAAGGGCTTCCTGGTTGGTTTTCACCCTTTAAAATATGCAATTAGACAATTTTTAATAGAAAAAAAATCACTTTGGTAAAATTCCCCAACTTAAAACAATAAACTAGATAGATTTTATGGGTAATTCTCTATGCTAAGCTGGTAATTGCAGCTCACAGTTGTTTTAGTCACCTAAAGTTTAAGCAATTATGTTAGTTTTGAAGTATTCCTCTTTTATTCTTTTTTCTTCTGGGAACTAATCTGATTTATTGAGGATTTTAAATTGAACAAGGCTTGAAAACCGGACTGTAAAGGTGCGTGTAGAACTAGACATGACAGCAGCAACAAACGTCACAACAAGTGGTATAAAACTGTCATTACAGTGATTTATTATATGAACCATGAAAATAGCCAACCAGTGCAGTGTCTGTGAGTCGCTCTGCACAAACATACACTCACACACACAAATAATAAAAAAGACAAAGTTGAATAGTCGACATAGGGGAGGGGAGAAATAAAATAAAAATAATGCTACAGTCACAGAAACATTCAGCTTTGAAGAGCGTTCGTATTTACAACAATATTTCAAAATGGGATGGGAGCGAATTGTACAAGCATAGAAAAGAAGAGAAGCAAATATTTACAACCTGTTTCTGGTGAAAGCTGAAGTAACCACCTATACATTGTATTACACTTTCTACAAATAACCATTGATATTCAAAAATAAACCGCTAACATCCTACTTGTAGGCGAGGCCGCTCTGCCTACCTCAGAAGACTACAAGCACTTGTTCCACAAAATCTCACGCATACTCCGCTCGTCTAAGCTGCCATTCACGCTGTAACACACACACACACACTTGTTCTCACGTTAGCACACACACACACACACTCACACGAGTGCAGCCTCCTGCGGCAGTGAGGCAGGCTCCCCTAAAATGGGTCGTTCCTGAATCTGCAGCGGTGAACAGATATTTGTTGTTAGACAGAGGAATAAAAAAAATAATTGTGTTTTTTTCTCTATACAAAAGCTTTCTCTTTGCTATAATGAGCCACTAGATTAAAACGAACTGTGTACAGAGCCGACAATGGACGAGAGAAAAAAAAGGAAGTAAGAGGAATAACTGACAAAAGGGAGGAGGAAGAGGCAGAAGAGGAAGATATAAGCTGGAATGTCCATTGAGAAACAAAGTGCAGGGTCTTACAATGGGCTTCCAAACAAGACAGAACGCTTTCCTCTCTGTATAAAAAACAAGTGGAGGCCAGAAAGAGGGCTATGAGCACCAGGGTAGTCCATCTTCATTTTCATACAGTTTGTCTAGAAGATAATTTCAGTCCTTTTTCCTAACATTTTCTGTCCTTGTGTGTTTAGTTTTTTTTTTTTTAAGTACCCTATTAACCCCACAAACAGCTGTTTTACCCACTGGCCATGTGTTCAGGTACATAGAAAACATATCTACAGCTTATGGTACACGCCCTCCCCCCCAAAACCGATCCCCTTTCAGGCTGAGTTCTCTCTCCAGGGCTACTGGGAGTCGGTCAGTGCCACCCCGTGCTCAGGTACCCCGAGTTATGAAAGGGGGTAGAGGACGCAGGAGCGCCACGAGTCCCAGAAGGCATCTGGGAGGCGGTGGCCTGGACCTGGCCCTGTTGAGTCTGTTGGGGTGGAGGAGGTGGAGGTGGGGGCAGTCCAGTCTGCTGAAGTGGTGGGGGGTACGTGGATGGGGGCACTGAAGGGTTTGTGGCAGCACCGGGGTGCATCAACGCTGGCTGAAACCCCCCTAAGTTCTGATAGAGGTGGGGCTGCATTGGGACAGTGGAAGAGGGTGCAGGAGGGGGTGGAGGAGGCGGTGGTGGAGGGGTCAGGGACAAAAGGGCGCCGCTAGATGGCGGCTGCTGCTGCTGCTGTTGGGTCTGGCCCTGCGGTGGAGGAGGTGGAGGAGGGGCTGTGCTCAGCATCAACTGATGCTGCTGGATGGGAGGGGGCTGCAGGTTGACGTGCAGCAGGGTAGGGCCGGGGATTGGGTGTGGGGGCGGGGGAGGCGGTGGGGGTGGAGCAGCAGAGTTTTGATAGTGAACACTGTGGGGAAGAGTCTGCATCAGGGCTTGAGAACCTGGGGGGTAAGGTGGCGTGACAGCAGGTTTAAACCCAGGGAAAGGTCCGGCAGGTGAGGGGGTCTGGTTGGGAAAATAGGCTGTGGAGACTGCTGGAGCTGGTGGAGGAGGGGGAGGTGGTGGGGGAGCACTCTGTGTGTTATACTGGGAGAAAGGGGCAGTCTGAGCATGGGGCTGGGAGGGATTTTGAGGCTGGCTAGAGAACAGAGCCCTCTGGCTGCGGTAGGGGGAGCCCTGAGGCTGCGGCTTGGGAGAATGGAGGAGGGAGGATCCAGAGTAGTGGACGGGTGAGGAGGGCAGGGGGGTGGGGGGCAGTTTTGTGGGGGTCAGAGGAGCTGGCTTAGGTCCCGTAGGCTTGCTTGGCAGCTGACTCGTCTGATTTGGCGTTCGAGGCTGACTATCACCATCTTCCTCCTTTGCTGTCCGACTGGGAGGCTGTGGGGGGCCAGGAGAGCAGGGCTGGACAGGAAAACAGAGACCAGTCAGACCAGTCAGACCTCTATCAGCACAATAACAAAGCCTAACAAAACTACATATTACTAGAGTTATCATTTTATTAAGATCGTCCCAAAGCCGCCTGGGCCTGACTGGTCGGAGTGGGGCTTAACCCACTAAATGCCAAACTAAAAACCAGTCTGCCAGGTCTGGCTGGTCCACAGCATCAGTACCCGGCATCGAGACTCAGAGAGGCTGGATGCTAACAAAGACATCCTACGCAACATCAAAGTGGTGCATGAGCTGCAGACTGAAATCTGACACGGTGAGGATGTGATTGCTCTGAAGCTACTGTAGAAAAACAAACAACACGGTGATCAGCTGACGTGAGTTACTGGAAAAGTGTCAGAATCTCACTCTGCTTTTCTGAGAAGCTGCTAAAAACAGACATTTTAAAACTAAATCCTTCATTTCCCACAGTGGGCCATATTAAACCCAACAAACTTTATTTATAAAAACACAGCGTTTCACAGACAGTGAAAATAAACTTGATCCGTTTACGGGCTGCAACCTTACGACGACAAGTTTTATTGATCCTAAATAAAGTAAACGAGCAGCTTTACTCGTTTATTATTGATGTAGGTTGGACAGTAAAATGATTTTGGTTTATTGAAACCACATATGACAGGTTTAATGCTTATTGGACGAATGATGAAATTGTCAGTCAGCTTTCATGTAACGCAGACTTACTGTGTGGGTTGGAGACGCACATTCCCTCAGTGATGGTGTGTCTCCACCTTCTGTCTCACCATCTTTGTGGGGAGAAAAAGAAAAGTAAAAATCACTCGTTACTTTGGTGAAAAAGTCTCTATTCAGGCCACTGGCATGACCTTTAACCTCACCTGTATCTTTGTCTTTGCTGAGCAGCAGAGCTCTGTGGTAGCTGCGCTCTCGAGCCTGCTCTACAGACGTCGATGAAGTCCTGATGAAAAATGTTGGAGCATATTAATCCATATACTGGCTACACCGTTACGTTTTATTGTTGGCTAAAATCAGGAGCTGCAGAGGTGAGTTTGACGGGACCCACCATTGACCTTCTCCTCCTTCCTTCTCTATTTTCTCTCCAGTTAGCTCCGTCTCCTCACTGGTTTGAGGCTCCTTTACAGAGGTGGTGGTGCTGGAGGAAGCTGTGGGAGCACAAAGTAGAGGGGAGTCGCTGGAGGGCTCCAGAGCAACAGCAAAGGCGTCCATCGTCAGCGGTGGGACAGTGGAAACGGGGGAGCTGCACTCGGTCTTGGAGCCACTGCGACGAGCTTCACGTTGACGCTTCCGGTACTCCAGCAGGGAAACCTGGGAAAATTCACAGCATTATTGTGATAAAATTAAGTCTCATGAGAAACCAGTAGAGGGCAACCCGGAGCGCAGGATTACAAGAGGAATCCTCACCTTTTTCTTCTGTGGGGGGTTCTGTGCTGATCCACCTCCTTCGCTGGTGCCATCTCCGTTCAGTGATCGTGAGAAAACGATTGAAGCTCCCTCCTCAGTGCATGGGTAGAAGAGCTGTCCCTGGGCTTCACTAAACGTGGGCTGAGAGCCAGCCAGTGACCCTGCCCCTCCTGCTGGCCCTACTGCAGCCCCAGCTGCAGCCTCGGGCCTAAAAGGAGCTGCCAGAGGCTCCAGGGTGTGAGACGGGGTGAGGTCCCTCAAGTTTGAGTTGACTGGAGAGAAGTTCAGACCAGCTGGTCCAGTCGGGCCTCTCTCTGGGCTTTTAATCCAGCCAGAATAAGAGGAAGCGCACGTTTCTACAGAGGAGGGAGCCTCACCAGTGCTTTCTGTAACACCACCATCTGTCCTGTCCTCCCCACTGTCCACGGACTCAACAGCTGGAGGTTGTGGACTCTCCGGAACAGACACCTTTACTTCTGCTACGAGTCCATCAGAACTGGGAGCCCTGATGCAGGGAGACGAAACCAACGAAGGAGGATGTTCGGCCTGGAAAAGAAAGAAAAAATTACCACATGCCACAGAAAGAACTGACTGGGGGAGGAAAAAGAAGGTGGGTCTCTCACCTCTTGCAAACAGGACTTTCGATTGATCTCAGGTGAGTTCTCCGTTGAAGATTCACTCTGTGACATCAGACACCCTTAATCACTTTTTTAATCACAGAAACAGGAGCATAACCTGAAAACACTCTTCATACAGCCTTACCTCTTGAGGAGCATGAAGTGTGTGTGTTGGGGTGCTGGACAAGGGCTCTGTACTGTGTTCTTCTGTTCGGGGGCGTGGTGGGGTGGTCAGTAAGATAGGTGTTGCAGGCGTTTCTGATTGGTCAGTACGGGTTGGCGTGGCACAAGGGGAACCGTATGGTGTAGAGCTCTCGGACATGCAGGCATCTAACGGGCTCAATCGCCGCTTTTTTAAAGGAGTGGGCAACTCTGAAATACGCAAGCGTGTGCATTAAAATGCTGAGAAAGAAAAGGATTCATTAAACCTCTTCATCCCTAAATTTCTTTACAATTACATAAAAAAATAGAGTAAAAAAGCAAACAAGCAGGAATAAAATAATATAAATAAATAGTAGTAAATAAATTGGATATATTTAAAAATATTTTTAATAAAGTTTTTTACACTCTGATGAACTATTCCTATCAAACCATGTCTTATTCAGCTTTTCTATTAATGTTCAGACAGATTAATCTGACACCAGATGAGTCATGTCTCAAAAACACCTACCTGGCAGTGAGCAGTTGCCATTATATGGCAGCGGACTGTCAGAATCACCATTAACGGAGGGGCTGAGAGGACCGTCAGCTGCCATGAGAAGGCTGGGACGTCTGGCTGGGCTGGTGGAGCCCTCCTCTTCTAGTGCCTGCTTCAACCATCGCTGAAGGAGAGCACGATTTCACCAAGTTAATGAAAAGAAGCCTCTTTTTTCATAACTTTCACATCACTGGAAGCTAATAATGGACAGGTACAAAAGTCTTTTTGCTTCATCAGAGCCAGGTGGAAAGGTTTACCTTCTTGCATGAGCCAGTCGTCGGTGGAGTTTCTGGCAGCTCTCTGGAACGCCGTCTCCCTGTGGGAACTCCAGGAGTGGTGGGGCTGCGGTTCACCAGGAATGGGGACGAGAAGCGGACGTAGTGTTTGGGCGTGCTGTAGACCTGTGGGGAGCAGGCCATGCCTGGTAACGCGTTTAGTTGTGTGGCGAGCACTTCAGGGTCGCTGCTTATTCTCAGTGGCCTTTCTGGAACTGGTTCTGGTGTCCGTACTGCACTGCGATCCTGCTGCTTCTCTCCTACCCACTCGCTCACAAAGTGCTGTTGAAACGAGTTTGAAGAAGAAAAAAAAAAAACAGTAAATCATCTGACAGGAATATCGTGGGATGGTGAAGTAAAAAACAACAAGGAAGGAGCACCTTTTTAGTTTTGAAGTTCTTGCTCCCAGTGCGGTTTCGGTCAGGTGCAGGTGAGCTGCTGTGCGGAGGGCTGCTATCCGGCGGCTGTGAGGAGACTACCTCTGGCTCCGGTACAGCGGGCGTCTCTCCTTCAGGAGCTTCATTCGTCAGAGGTTCGATGGGTTCAGCCGGAGAGCCAGGTGTTAAGTCAGAACAGGTGCTGATGGTGCGAGCCCGTCGACGCTGCTGGCCAATGTGAGTGCGGTTCCTTGAGAAACTTTTTCTGTTTCTTGAGGTTTTTACCTTGGCTGGCTTCAGTCCTGGCTCCTCCTTTACCTCAAGAAGGGGCTGTAAAAGAATCCAGTACAACATCAGAAACATAACAGAGAGAAAATCTTCCCCTCACAGCTTCGCTTCTCTTCTCACCTGAATCACAGCAGGAGAGTCCACCATCTCTGGTGTTACAGGAGGCTCCTCTTTAATCTCACTGCGGCCCCCAACGTCTGACTTGATGCTACCGATTCTCTCCAGGGCCTGCTCCCTGCGTTTCTCTCTCTTCTCCATTCGAGCAAAGGCTTGCAGAATGGCCTCCATCTTCCTCTCCTCTCGTGTCTGTGTAGGTTTAGGAGGAGGGGCAAATCAGAGGGAGACACTATGAGTCTAAAAAAGGCCCTGCTGTGGAGAACTGCAATGGGTTAACATGAACTATATGCCAAAAGCTATTCTATGTTGTGCAGAAATGTGATCGCAGAGAAAAATGGGGGAAAATCCCTCCTTGCTTTCACAGCAGCAGCAACTGAAAGGGGATAGGAGCAAGAGGGAAATGTAAGGATTTGTCAATATGTGACCACGGCACCAAGAGTTTTTAATATAGTCAAATATGTCCCTGCAGTAAATCCATGCCACAAAATTTCCCAACCCATGGCTACCTCCACCATCAGCCATGACCCCTTTGCAAACACACATTCCTACCACCACACTAAATAAGGCGTGTTTTTCTTTACTTGAGACAGGACAGTTAGTATGCTTCCAAGCCAGTCACCACAGGCAGATTTGGTGGTTGTTGCGCTGGTATATGGGTGAAGTTGGCTATGTATGGGTCAAATTTACCTCCTTGAGTTTCAGTCCCCTCCAGCTTGAAGCCGCCCCGACAGGAAGATGGGACTGCTCCGCTGGGTTGGCCTGAATGTTTAATAAAGAGACAGCCTAATTTAGAAGAGACATGCCCCTCTTAACAAGCTTTTACAGTCACTGCTCTGGTCTGGAGCAAACACAAAGCTCCTTTGCTAATATAAATATACACACACACACACAATTTTAGACACCGTGGCTACTGGGGAAAATGGTCTGTGATGCCAAACTCTATAAGACATTGAGAACTATAAAGCATCTTCAGTAATGAAGCAACCAGATATGAATGAAATACAAGGAAACTAATTTCTCTGACACATTAAGGCCTTTTCACTGCAGCCAACAGTGGATAAACCTTTACTTCCAAAATGGTGACTAATTTAAACATTTTCAGACTGAAGCAAGTCTAAACATTAACACCAGGATTATTATTACTAGTTAACTATTAACTGAGGTTATTTTAAATTTATTTTTATTAACAACCATAAATTAATCATTTTATATTATTATTATTATTATTATTATTATTATGACACGTGACATTAAAGAAAGTAAAAGTCTATTTATATCATTTTTTGCATCTCCTAGAACCACTTTTCAGGTTTTATATCAATATATAGAAAAACAGCACTTGGAACAGATTTACTACCAAGTACAAAAAGTCACATAAAATAAAATCTAGATTATGACTTAATAGGACTATATAAACAAAAACACAGAGTTAAATTACTTTTAAAGTGTTTATTCAGCAAAGAGGGTCTTAGGATCAGCTTAGGTGGGGGAGATGCAGAGCCAATAAATACTATTATGTCTCCATTGCACCCCGTTCCTTATGCATATACCATGGTCAGTGTAGTGCAGACGTCTGTATGGAAACATTCGCTATGAAGGTGTTGGATGTCCTATAGTCAGTGAAGCCCTGGCAACAAGCCCCCCCCCCTGCCTCCCATTTAACCATCATCTCTCTCACTGATGAGCAGAACTGTATGTTACCCAAAAGATGAGTCAGCACTGTACACCTTAGATCCACCGTGTGAAATGAAGCTGACTGCAGGGTAATTTCCAGAGCGTGCATGTGTGTGGGTGTGTGTTGGTGTATTGTGCTTGGTTCTCAGGGGCATGAGGCCATTTGGCAGAGGAGAGCGGCCGATACCATGATAAGCCATTTCAAGCTCGTGGCCGTGATGAAGGTTAGGGGAGAGTTATACTCAACCTTTAACGTACACTTGGGAATAGTTTAAGCGAGCATCGAGACAATGAATGCGATTCGTTTCCACTGATGGGAGGAGGTGTTTAAAGGCATGTTATACTGCAGGCCTATTTGTTTTCTCACACGAAGAAGAAAAAGGGCAACAACTGAGGAAAACAACTGCTTAATGACAGACAGGTGCAAAGCCTTGGAGCTGTGAGTAAAGAGTTCAAGCTGAAGAGGGAGAGATTAAATAAATAAATAAAAATAAAAACAGCAATAGTGGTATTGACAGCGGTGGGATTGGTAGCAGTGATGAATGATGAAGATGAAGCTAGTAAAAGGGGAAAGGAGGTAAAGGACAGCTGCTCCTATCCAAGCCCTCAGCAGATAAATAGTCCAAGTCCGCACCCAGAGCAACAGGGAAGTCTTGATTTTAGTTTTGCTTTTTGCTTAGTGGCTGCATTGCAAAAACAAAGCTGTAGCCCCTAGCTTGGCACACTTACCATCTTCCTCCTCCTCTCTGCAATCTGCTCCTCTGACTCCATCTCTACTTCATTGCTAACGGAGGTTTTGTCTTCTAGATCCTCAAATAAGTCAGGATCCTGTAAGAGGAGGGCAGAGCGGGGTATGGCGCTTTTATCATGGCTGACCATTCAGTCTGACTACAGACTAAAGGGAGACAGGGAAAAGTGGAGAGGGAGGACAGGTGGGGGACAGGGGAAGAGGCTCTGGTGTACATTAATCTCTGGTGGCCAGTCTGTGCAAAAACCCCATCTGCTAAGAAACATGTCTATGCTTTGTCAAAGCTGATATAATCATGTTTAGGGGTTTTTATGATAACTTTTACGTCTAATCTTCCAAAATTTTAAATCACACAATGGCTAAACTGGGACAACAATCTCATACAAGCTAAGCCGTGTTTCTACATATACAAGCGCCATTTTGGAAAGATTTGTCTAAAGGAAACCTTCCAGATGAATCTGGTTTATCATCATTTGTCTGCTCCATTAAATGGTCGTTCTGAGTGTAACACCATGCGCCCCGCCCCCACCATGTGGGTCCATACAAAACCACACATCTTACTATATGACTGACCTAAATGCTGTCATATCTTAACACCTAATATTTGGGAGGGACTGATGTGAATGTCTACACCACCAATCATAAGTTTGTTAACACTTTCCCTCTGGTTTCAGTGGGAAACTTATGACTTGTAGTGTAAAGGGAGGATGGGGAAAGAGGGAACTAGACAGGATGTTTTTCCAAAGAAGTGGATAAAAATGGAAAACACATGCAGAGACAATATTACAAAAAAAAAATACAAGCATGGATTATGAAAGTCAGTGTACTTTACTGGAGAAAGGGTGGATGTCGTGAAATGTGCATAATATAGTCTTGCCTGGTTGTTTGAGATGGAGAGGCGAAGAGGAGAGAGCTTTCTCTGTTTGCCGTCGCTTATGCTTTTCCCCTTCCCCTCGCCATCTAAAGCCATATTCTGATTCTGGCCTTGGTCATCCCGAGCAGAGTCCTTGTCCTTGCGACTCCCTCTGCGTCTGCTTACAGAACCCATGTTTTCCGTGGGTTCCTGGTTGTGCTTCAGTACTGGGCACTCCTGGTTCCCCTTCACACAGGCACAGTCCACCTTGTATTTACTACAAGCATCAAGAGAAAAATTATAATCATTTCTTTTTCTATTGCAATTCTGCATTTTGTTTCAGAAAAACAACAACTAAAACTCACCAGCTGCCATAGTCGAAATCAAAACCGATGGTGATCTCTGTGCCCTTGCTGATAGGCCTCAGTGAGTAGATGTAGAGATGCAGCATCCCATCCTCGATGACATGCCGCACCTGTACCAGTTTTAAGGTTTGATTAGTAAAACCCACAGGTTGTTTAAATGAAAAAGATTCAAATGTGAAAAACCCACATACTTCAGAATTGGGGGTGCAAGAACGACGGATAAAACGGGCTTCGTTACCAAAGCTGCGAGCATCTACACACATCTCCACGCCGTCAAATTTAGAATAAAATAACACAAAAGGGTATGGTCTGAAAGGGAAAATAATTTGGTTAATAAATGGAAACAGCTTTTAAAAAAACATCTAAATATCATGCTGTTAATTAATTTAGCCAATTAGAAAGCTGCAAATGGACACATATACAAGGATGAACATGAACAAACTGACCTCTTAAAGAAGTATCCGTTGGCCTCAAACTGCTGTCGAAGCATGAACTTTCCCCTGTACTCAATGATGAGGGAGTCTGGGGCCAAGTCTCGCACCGCCTTGAGAATTTTCTTGTTCTTCTGAACTTGACTCTGAACATCAGAAACAGTCTGACATGAGCAAAAAATCCTGAATGAGCACTGATTTAACGAACACACAAGCCCCCAAAGGAAAAGGCACATTAGGCTAGGGTCATAGTCGTGTGAGAAAAGACTTATGCTTATGAATAGGTTTGTGTGGGTAGTGTGTGTGGGGTTTTATACCTCCACTGGGGGTTTGAAAGACGCTGGGTGTGTATTATACGCCAGGCTTTTGCCGTCGCCTTGCTCTTTAACACGCAACAGGACCTGAACGTCCTCACTATATTGATTGCTGCTGGCCTCCTCGTAACGCTCCATCCACGTCTTGATCTTATTCTCCCACATTGATGAGTGCTCTGCTGGCTCCTGCTCTGGAGCTGCACCCTGAAAAACAACCAAAATAAGTACTTTATGCTACTAAAAGGCTTTATGTGGAAGATGAATCTCACATCTATGCGCTTACCTTTACTCTTGAGGATTTTCTGGACCCCTCTCTGAAGGCCTGCAGGGGAAATTGAAACCAACATTAAAAGTAGTTCAAGCATAATAATGCAATTAGACACTGTTAACATAATTGAATGATTTGAAGTTGACCTTCTTAGCTCGCACAGAAGAAGCTGGAGGGTCTTTTTCACCACTCTTTTTACGCTTCTTATCAGCTTGCTTATTGCCAAGGCGCCCCGTTGTCAGGGTGATGGTGGTAGGTGTGTGTTGGAAGGTGGAGTAAAGCTCTGGGGGAACCTCATCTCCACTCTCAGTAGCACTGGTATCCCCATCTGCTCAAGAAATACACATATTTACAAATTAATGAACAAAGAAACATACATTCCTGCTAATAAAAGCACAGTAAGATAATATCTATTTTTTTAAAAAAGAGCCACAGGGTAAACTATAGTTGTAGTTTGCAACTTGTCCAGCAGATGTCACTGTGGCAAAGCTCAAACTGGAATGAACTGTGGCGAGCCTGAAAGGGGAAGAAGCTGCACCCTGCAATGTTCACAAACTGACCATTTACTGTATAGAAAAACCAGAAGCAAGATGTTGTGTGGCTTCTTACTCATCATAACTCTCACTGGTTAATGAAGCAATCATAACAACATATTCTTGGTCTTCTGTCGGCTTTACATCATTGTTCTACTGTTTGTTGGGATTCTTAAGGTGGACTGAAAACATTGTGACCAAATTATTTTATAAAGACCGGTCCATGAATGTGCACGTGTGAAGTCTTATTCACCCGATAGGCACTCTCTTTTCCTGGTCTGCAGCAAGATGGCCCTCTCTCTATCCAGGTGTCTTGGTTGGCAACGTTCACACAGGTAGGTCTCAGGAATGTTCTGCCTGTCAATGCCCATGCAGTCAATGTGCTGCCAGGCACTGAGAAATTAAAAGAAAGGTTTTGTAAAAGAAATTTAAAAAAAAATCAAAACAAAATTCAAAAGGAAAATCTTAAATAAATAAATAGAACATTGACACAAGTCAGTGCTTTGCTCCACTCTGATCTTACCTGCACTTGTCACAACAGATCATGTAGCCATCATCATGGGTGAAGCCACAGATGCAGCGGGTGATGTCAGCCCCATAGCTGCCATCTTCTGACGTGCTGAGTGTGGTGCCCCTTGATGCTTCATCCTGTCCCCCTGGAACAAACAGCCCCCCCTCTCCTTGTCGGATCAACATAGAGGGTGGAGGGGAGGCCGGTGGTGTGGGTGGGGGCCGCGCCCCATAATTATGGTCCTGATAGAAGTGCAGAATGTAGACGGGTCACAAGTGATGCTCAGCATACAGCCAGTGTTTTGTACAGTCACTAATGATATTTATAGTGTTACACGTTTAAAACCGTTAATGCTGCTCCAGTCAACATTCATTTTCAGCCTCACTCGAGCGCGGTGGATTTATTTCTTCACCCTTGCTTTGCTGCCACATCATTACAGAACACAAACTGGTATCAGACACACACTGTTCCCGCTATAGAGCACAGCTGAGTTGAAGCTACACTTAATTCAAACCACGTTTACAGACTTTATGCACAATTATTCATGGAACATGAACCCATTGTTTTAGCTCTGCTTTAATTGTTAGCTGCTGTGTAAACTGGCAGAGCTTCATAAAAAACACCAGTTGTGATGTTGCCTTGATGCAGGTCAACATGGGCTTTTTTTCAGCACAACATGTGGCTTAGGGTTATTTTGTTTCAAGGAAGGTGAGATCAAGTCAGGCATGTGTACTCACAGCGTAAGGCAGGCCAATGTAGCTGTGGGAATGGTGAGAACTGCTGCTGTAAATCTGGTGCGGGTAGCTGGACTTCTCAACCACCACAGGGCTGGCCTCCACCGATTCTGGTCTGTTTAGTAGCAACACAAAATGCGCACACATTATATCGTTAACTGCACCATGATTATTTTGCAAACCTCATGCATCATGTTCCTCTTAACTTAGATTAGGATAGAAGTGCATCAAGAAAGCACATCTGTGGCATTGATTAACTTTTAGTTGTGACACATCAGTACAGCAAAATACACCTATCTGCAAACACCACTCCCAATTCAATCACTGCAAAGTGAATAGCATCACAGTTGGCTATGAAATGGATCACTTTAAGCTGTTTAAGAAAGAATATATAGTTTTTACATTTTCTTCAATCATAAAAATGCACCTGTACATGTGGTGTGTGACTGAGATAAAGGCAGACTGTAAACCATAATGATCACATTTAACATAATTCTCATACTGTCAAGAGAGCAAGGAGCAAAATAAAGCTCCTTCAAATTCAGAAACACATTGCTGTCATGTCACCTCAAATGTACTTCAGACAACAGAAATATACAAAGATTACTGATAATTTTTTATCACTGAAACCACATTTACAAAACAGATAATCATCAGAAACATGTGCTGCTTTTTACTCACACAAACCAACACAATTTTCCCAGCCAAGTCACACCAAACCAGTAGATCTGCTTTACCCAGATTACAGTGCAACTAAAAGAACCTGTTTAGCTGTTTGAGACAGTCCTGCCCTTATTATGATGCAACTAAACTATTCTACAGTTGCTGAAGAAGTGGTTTTAGACAAACAGGGAAGTGGAACTGGTAAAGCAGATGGTGTGAGACAGGATGGTCAGTTAAAAAAGAGGGAAAGAAGAATGGGGAAACATAGGAGCAACTCACACACTTAGCATGAGCTAATAGTTTTATAAAACACCTCTGATACTCTGATTCACAGAGTGCTGTAAAAAAACAAACAAACAAAACACTGCTCCAAGGTCAGAGACGTGCATCAGCCACTGCAGAACACACATTTGTGTAGAAACAGAGGAGCATATGACAAGAATTACCAACACTGTGTGGGCATGATTTTTCCCAACAAAGCAAAACGTAGAAATAAAGAGGTAAAAGCTTCCTACTAAGCCTACTCATGTATACTGGACATGATGAGCCTTTAAACAGCCATGCCTGCCTACGTGACACTGCAAATCAATGACTGACAGTATGGAAATTACATTCAGAACAGAGGTTTTCTGAAGAGAAACACTCATTAAAACAATGACAGTAAGATGACTTTAAAAAAAAGGAGAAATCCCGAATTAAACCTTAACAGAATCAGAACATTTTGACCCGCGCCACACCTTCTTTTAACTTCCTAAACTGAACCCTCGTGTGAGTCCCAAGGTAAGTTGGTGCCACAGTACCTGCGCGAGCCCTTCTCAGCCCTATCGCTCTGCTTGCACGCCAGAAGAGCACTGTGCAAAGCTTCCTGTGTGCATTACTGCTCGATTCTTCACTGTCAAACTGAAAACGTAACTGCATGCATGAGGTCTGGAGGCGGTACTCGAGTAAAGGGTGTGTGCGTACACAACTATTACAGATTAATTTGTCCGAGTGTGCACAAAGACTTTCATTTAACAGAGTTGGAAAAATCATGCCAAGATCTACTCCGGACTCAAACTCTCTACCTTTGATTATCGATTTGGCAAAATTATGCGGTTTATAATCCAGAAATTTTATATCAAACAGGTTTACAGGACTCAGTGATAAAGAAAGCTAGTTAAAACTGGTTCATTATGAAGAAAGCAAAAGGTTTGCAGACAGAAAGATAAGCTTGTTTTTATTAATGTCTCTGCTTCTGTAAAGCTCATAGAAGGGTTTAGAACACAGCATCAATGAATACCCCGAGGGAACTGCCCCACCTGAGGGTTCAACCTAGTCCCTGAGAGGATAAAAATTTACAAGGCAGGGTGTTAACTCCAGTCTTTTATCTAACCTTATAAATCTGACTTCAGTTACTTGATGGGACAAAAACATTAAAGCAATCACCTACACGTGTGAAAATGTACCCATAAAAATATGTTTAATCCAATGTCAAATACTGTGATTTTATTTCCAGACACCTGTGAATGAATGTTTAGTGATCATGCAGATCTATTGTGATCTACAAGTTGTAATGGACAATAAACTGCTGCAAAATAATGCAGATTATATGCAAACATCTTGATAGTACTATTTGTCTTTGCACTAAAACAAAAAATGAAAACATGGGCAGTTTTTTCTATTCAGTTTATTTTACCATAATTTTAATAGTTTAAATTATGCCATATGTGGCCCAAGATTTAAAACTGGTTTAGACTCAAAACACACAGTGTATGGACACGATGAGAAAGAGACACAGCAGTATTAAAAAAGAAACATTTTGGGGAATTAGGGCGATATAAAAAAGGGAGCTAGCCATGTAGCTTGCAAAATCCAAAAACATTTACAACAAAAGGAACAGACGTCACTGAGAATACAAACAGCTGCTAATAAAAGGTGATGAAGCAGAATGGAAGATGTAGGACAGAGAGATCAGCAGCATAAAGGAGAAAGAGCAGCCCTGAACAGCCAGAAGCAACACTTTGACTCCTGAAGAGCACCCACTTGCTGCTATGGCAACACTACGTACTCTGGCAGCGAGTACGCGCACGTTAGGCGGTGTGTGTGACTGTAGACACACTGCATTAGCCGACAACTGGTCATGCTGCTGCAGACTTCAGGGGGACATTGAAAGGACGTGAGGCTGTTTCTCTGGTGAGTCTCCAGCCCTGCCGTTGCTCAGCTGACACTGAATTCTCCATGGAGCTGGATATGTTACTGCATGTCCAGCTCTGTCCCTCCAATATGGACAGGACCGATGCAGCAGCAGGTGGAAGCCCCCTTTTCAAGCGTGTTATTTGATTTTGAATAAACCTGCAGCAGGCAATCAGACTGAGTATAGGTAGACAAAGAGTCTAGGCGAGGGGGGTTAATTCTACCCCCGGTTGTATCAGATCTCTGTGGAGATGAAGAGGGGGGTAGAGAGGGGGGGGGGGGGGGACGCACTGGGACTGTTTAAGACGCCATATCTGTGAGAAGACCACATGTCACTCAGGCCAGTGACTATAGCAACAAGCCCTGCGCAGTGCAGAGAGAAGGGAGGGGAACGAGAGGCAGATACCATGGCAACTCAAGCTGTCACGGCAACAGCTCTGATGAAGGCAAAGGGGAGGGCTATCCCTCTTTTAAAGAGACAGGAGCCCCTCCGTAAGTAGATGACGTACATTACTCTTTAGTCAAACACGGACGTCTTGCTTCCTTTAGTTGACCAGATAAAGCCGCGGCAATGTCCTTGACGAGACTATAGGAAACAGGGAGGAGGAGCAATAGGAAGCTTGTTGCCATGGCGCCATGCACCATTTCTGCTTCACTGACTGAATGCAGTGCAGACATGTGAAAACACTAAGCTACAGCTTCAGATAAGAGGGGAACTGATTTTTGGTACTTGTGTGTTGCTTGAGAACATTTCTGAATGAGTTATTAACTAAGCCGTTAAAGTTTACATCACACCGCATAGATGGCTTTAACTGATGCCAAGACCGCACGGGCCTTTAGACTGAGTATCCTGCTTCATTAACAGAAACCTTGCAAACATAGGAGGCTTGAAACACATAACTGACTCAAACCACAGAGAGAGAGAGAAGACAGTCATTTCAGAAGGCATGTTGAGGCATATGGAAAGGAAAGAGTGTATGAATCACACTAGAGAGGTGAGATATGAGAGAAGAGGCAACCATGAGGTTAAAGGTGGGCAAAGAAGATAGAAGTGAAATGAAGATTAAAAGTTAAAAAATAAAGTTTTTGTGTGGGTTAAAAACATAGATGGTATGAGATGGATGAAAAGAGGACATTTAAGGAAGGGGGTGGTAAACGTGTTAATGGTACAGTCCTGGTGTTACTCACTCTGAGCCTGCAGCCATTTCCAGGTATGAGGTGTCTACTGTGTCCACCCCTACTGGGATGACTATGCTCATGACGTTCTCTGCTGATCAGTTCTTGTCCTACTGAGTCCAGAGAAAGGGAGTCCAAAACACTGAGGCATGCCAGCCACAGCAGTCATTGCAGACATCTAAGTGCATCCACAAGGCCTGAAAAACAACAGAGAGGTATGGGTAATCAAAAAGAAAAAAGCAAACCGTTAATACTGTTCAGGAGGATAAGTCCTCAGATAAATAGATGATCATATAACAAAACATTTTTATTTAACAGCATTAGCAAAAGACTGTGTGTGTGATGTGCTTCAGTTTCTTTTTAACCTGAAATTGTCACCAAGAGTGAAAACAGGGTATTTCCAGCACATGTAAATGAATGATTCACAATGTCAGACTTTAACAGAGAAGCATTTGCCAGGAATTCCCCCTGGCAAAGCTGCCATATTGGAGACTATTGACTGATGAAAAGCAGGAAAATACAATATTGTCAGGTGAAGCTTTAGCTGCTGCTGTGAACTGCAATAAAGCAACCTCTACTCTCTCTCTGTCAGGAATACATAAGCCTGCACTGTAAGAAAACTCCCACAAAGGGGAGCAAGAGCACACACACACACACACACACACACACACAGCAGCCAGCCTCTGTAAAAGAAGGGAGGAAATTTCCCCCATTTCAAATCAAGAGCATTGCTTCAGTCTGGGAACTGGAGATCTTAAGTTTTTAATTATGACTGCTTTCTTAGCATCTGCACCCCAACATGTCAAAATACAGCTGTGAATTTAAGTAAATAATGGACTATTCTGGGCCTGAGGAAACATTTTAAGGTGATGTGCTTCAAGTAGCATGGATGGAAAAATTAAGCTAGTATACGTATCTGATGAGAATCCAGGCGGGAACATATGTATCAGTGTGGCTGTCCCTGATACAGAGAGCTCTGTTGATAAGTGGGATTAGTAGGAGGGACAGATGCTGAGACAAAATAGGCTGGAGGTCACACCTCCGCCTGCTCATGAAAACTGTGGCCCAACAAAAACCCAGATCATGGCTCAGGGTCTGGATGAGAAAGGGGCTACAAAGCAATAACGTGCAATGTATTTTGTAAGGGCAAAATTTACAAGAAAGAGCACATCCAAAAAATAAATAAATAAAAATAAAAAACACGCCTCTGCATGCCCACAGGGCTTTGATAGGAAAGAATGCAGTTCTGCATGCCCTCTGACAAATCCCTGTCTAACCATTTAGTCTCTCGAGGAAAGCTGCATTTCATGACTAGGTCAGCTTAGAACTAACTGCAAAAGTTTCTGGCAATTACTTACAGCGCTCATGTTGAGAAGTACAAATGATTTTAATCGTTTTTATACTTTTTCAGGCATTAACATCCCCAACCCTCCAGATCAAATAAACAGGGCGACGACTGTGTGTCTGTTAAAGCTGCAGAAACTATCAACTTTCCTACATCCCTGCTGATTCTGAGTGCAGAGACTGTGTGTAACATTACTTCAGCTTCAGATGAGAAGCACATCACACATTATAAGACAGATGCAGATTTACCTATAAAACTTAAATGGCAGCCCCCTTTATTAGTTTGAGAGAGGCCCAGTATATTTCAGATATAGGGGGGGAAAAAAATTCCTTTTTCCCCATTCACGCATATGACTCCCACTAAACTCATGGAAAAAGACAGAACCTCTCGCTATGTCCGTTCTGACATTTTTAAATGAGGCTTTCAGAGCGGTGTGCAAACATGCACTGCAGCCAGACACGGGAGAGATTGGCAAAAATCAGGCGGAAAGAAAAAAAACGAGTAGAGAACAGCAACATTCCTGACTAAATCAGAGCTGTGACTGCCGCTGCCTGCTCCTCCTACTTCCTCTAGGAGAGCTGCCCATCACCCTGGATAAATGCAGCCACAGGGAAGACCCCCCCTCCCTCTCTCCCAATTCTTTCTTGTGCCCAGTCACCCCACCCAGGCGCATTTCTCTCCCTCCTCCGTGCACTTCCTAAATAAACCCGAGACAGTAACGTAGAGCCGAGGGGAAGGGGAGTGTCGCAGACACAGTTCCTAATTACAAGAAGACCAAGAGACCATTTAAAGCCACCTTTGGCTCATTCTGCTGCTGTTATGGACACATGTGAGCGGAGTGGTGGGGAGACGAGAACATGTGCAGGGAATGGCGACTAAAATAGGGAATTCCACCTAAAAAGAAACAAAAAAAAAGGGGATACTCGTATTTTCCAATGTCATCAGATGAAAGTGGTATAGCGTTTATAGGAAAGCTGTTTGCCTTTTTATTTGCTCACTAAATAGATTTCCTTGCGCAACAGGGAGCTTTACAAATCACCAAAGCTCCTCCATTGGAGAGAACAGAGGGGTGGGGGAGGTGTATGTAGGGACTGTCTGACAGTGATGCTACACAGCTGAGACCTGGGTGGACTCTGGGTGGCAGAGTGGAGCACATCGCATAACCCACTCTCTCCTCTTGCCTCCCTCACTCAGAGGGGACACAGTCACGTCATTGTGTGTGGAATAGCCGTCTTTTTAAGCCAGAACTGCACTGATGTCAGTGAGGGAAAACCCATACCATCATGTTCCTAAACTGCATCCACACCATGCATAGTCTGCTACAGTGACTCAGCTTTACAGTCATGTACAGGAAGTTTGTCCCAACAGGAATGCAGACCCATTCCTCTCCCCACTGTTATGAATGGACACATCGCATCTGACTTGTTCTTCATCAGTGAGCTTCACCAGAGCACTGAAGGTGAACTCATACATCAATACAGCAGGGTATACAATTACAATTGCAAAGCAATACTAGAGAACAAAGAGGACTTTAAGAAACACCAAAAAGTTATGTTTATGTTGAGACTCTAAGTATAAAACCATAAAAATCACAGTATGCTCTAAGCACTTTTCAAACACTGATATTTAAGAGTCAAAATGCAGCCATGTACAGCTTATGTAGAGTCACAACCAAGCTATGCATGGTCATGCAACAATTCAAATTGAAACTGGTACATATTCATTAAAACACAAGCTAAATCCTAAAACATGACTGTAGATGTGAGATCCAATATAATCCTGCTCCTCTGACTGGGAGAGTCATTGTGATTAGAGGCTGACAAGCAGGAACATATGGAGCTAGTAACTAATAACAGCATTTGGAGAATGTGCAGCCCAGCTAACTAAAAATGTGAGCTATGTGTCCATGTGTGCACAGAAAAGAGGGAGAGGCTATGCAGCCTCGACAGTGCAAAAATAACTTTAATAGCAACTCAAGCTGCATTATAACAGCGTTTGATGATTAATTTTACAGCTGGACTGCAGTGTCGTTACATCACCAACATCAATGTTACATCCTTGCTTCATTCAGCCTATCCTGCCTTATGATACCACCATAACTGTATTTTAACATGAATGCAGCAACAGGGAGGTTATGGAGGTGCAGCAAGGCTGCAGCCTCAGCAACTTCGGCACTAAAGCCACCTGTCAGGGAGACAGCTTGCTAGTTTAAAGAGGGATCTGTTACGGCCCAGCTAGCAGCACAAAAACAGGTCACCTGAGCCCTGGCTTCTCTTCCCAGCTGGGATGCCATGTGATCAAGTTGTGCTCATGAGCCATTCAGCTTTGTCTCCGGGTCTCTTGGGTCTGGCCACCACACATGTGAGATTAGTAAGACCAAGAAACAGCAACGTAGCTCAGCCCCACACTGAGGGGTGTATCTATACAGACACATGGTATTACACTTTAGAGATTAGGTAGAACCAAATAAAGTGTTTTTTCTGTTTTTTGTTTTTAAAGAGAGCTTACACAGAAGACTGATAAGTGTGTGAGACCTTCATCTGTCCCCATCAATATATCAATACGCAAACAAATGTCCTTTGACATCCTGCTCCAGCGCTTCCATGATCTCTATGAGGATACCAGAAGAAGAAAAAGTATTAAAGTCAGTTTGAGGTCGTTTCTGTACATGGATCACACAAATTAAAACTGGAGTTAGGGTGAAAGGAGATGCGCGTCATCTGAAGCTGTCACGAATCTATGTTGCTTGCCAATGTGCTCTGTTCCTATGGCAGAAGATAGCACCACACCACCACTCTTCATCTGTGTTTGTGCAGCAAACAATACACCACTGATGGCACAAGGCCATCAGGACCACATTAAACTGGGTATTTAAACTGCTTGTTCGAGTATCATATAGGCAGAAAAAAAGATTAATGAGCATTTAAACAGAGACCTCTGCTCCTTTCCTAGGATAAGAGAATGCCTGGGATTTAGTGTATTAAAAGGCAGAAACTAATTAGAAACAAGGCTCTCACACTACTATCCACTCAGCTTCATTAATATAGGCAGAATACATACAAACTGAGGACGTTTGTTATGTTATCCGTCACTTAAAACAAATTATTTGTTGTTCAGCTGTGGGACAAGATTAAACTCAACTCTCAAAACCCTGAATTAATAGATTTAATTTTTCATATTTAATTGCATCAATTATGTCTTTTTGATTAAAAAAATGTACACAGAAAATTAAGTCATCTGGTCAAAGATACAAATTTACCCCAAATGTCATATCAGTAGCATATTTGAGATAATGAACATAGTTTGCAAGTCTATCTGATTCCAGACAGCCTTTTACCTGCTCTACATCATGTATATAAACATAAAGATCAGTCATAACAGTG
>JBAMIG010000025.1:16234346-16249653 GCA_037177335.1 Kiunga ballochi
TCGGCGCTGCAGTCAGTCCAGCCGATAGGGGTGTGGAAGGCACAACGTTGCTATTATGTTACCACAACACCCTGCTGCTGTCGCCATTTTCAGAGCGTTTTTCTCAGGACGGCGTGTAGCCAGGAGAAGCTCGCCACGGGAAGAAAATCCCCCAAGAATGCAATCAATCAGCTCTTTCACACAATCTACTCCAAGTATCACTCTGTCGGTACAGTTTCTGTGTTGTTACCAGTAAGGTTCTGTAAATAAGCCGAAAAGCAGGGCCAGCATTAGCCTCTTGAAATCTCATGTTTGCTGGCTACATGAATGCCATTGGAAGCGGTGAGACAACAGACGCTCGGACTGTCTTTAAATTGGTCTTTTCACCGCTAAGCAGAGAAGCTGCTGAGAATATCGCCATTTGGGACCGCTATTAAAGGCCAAAAATAACCCTGGTATGCAACGAACCGAGCTAACGGAGGCTAACAGCATAATGCGTAGATGGTTACACGACAGGAGTGGATTAATGCTTGGGTCGTCACAGACAGGAAAGAGCGCCATCAGCGTCGACATATAGCAGATCGGGGCAAACCAAAGCCGACAGCACATTTGTACGGTAATTTGTGTCCGGCTGGGTAAAACAGTACAGTTCAGCAAGGCTACTATTGTCAGGTGAAGTTACAAATTGCATGAGTGGGGCGAGATACCCAAGTGGAACATCCCCTCCCCCACGGTTGCAGCATTTGATCCCAATACACACTGACTAAAGTAAGAAGCTGCAAAATGTACCTGTATGTTAGACAGAAGCAAAATAGTTGTTTAACATTGGGCCTATACTTCACTTAATCCTGTCAAATGATATTCCACAAGGGGCTTCTAAAACCTAGGCTGAAATGTAACAAGTCATTACTTTAAACAACACTTTTAAACGCCGTGGACATAAGCTAAACATCTACAAGTATATGTTTACATGCATTTAAAGCTCATTGTTATCTGGTTTTGAGCACAGCATTGTACAGTATCACACAGAACGGAAATAACACTAGAGGTGAGGCTGCCAGGGCAGTCAAGTTTTAAACTGGTGTTAAAATTAACTGGGAAGCAGTGTAACCATATTAAATCCACTAAATTCGAGCAACTTGCGATATTGTCTTTAAAATACTGGCGCCTTTGCTGACAATCACTGTTAGATTTTATCCAATGTGCAGCAGAACAAATGGCTGAAAATAAAGGGAGTAGCATTGTGTAGTGTAGGAAACAGCGTTATGTTCCTAGCTTGTAAAAATGTCAAACAATTACAGCTTCAAAGGGTTGTCAAGACTTTTAGATAGTCTCAATCTGAGCATTAAAAGATAAGATATGAGAGAATAACGACACGAGGTTTTTATTTACAAAAGAGGAGGTGAGACATCCTATACAAAATTACAAATATTTGTTTTTCGTATAAAGTTTTCCGAGTTCATACGTTAGTTGGACGAAGATCCCAACTAGAAACACTGGAATAGGCACCGCAATATCAGGTGGATTTTATGTATGTACACAAAAGCAAATAAAACTGTGCGCAATATGGCCCGCAGTGTGTGTGTCAAACTAAACATCAAGTAACTCCTCCTTTACATTTGCTTATGTGTAGTCAACGTGCGGAACATATTAATGTTGCATTTTTAACTAGAATCTCATCTTTGAACACGTTAAAATGAACACAGACCTTATATTCTTTATTGCAGATCAATGTAGTACAGCGTTTTTTTGTTTTATGCCAACAAGGGGAGATTTTCTTAAAACGTCGATGCAACGTTACTCTGATCAACAGCCTGTCTAATTAGTTCGGCCGTTACATACTATTAATCGGATAACATTGCTTGACGTTTTGTGTTTTGTCACATATTCAACGTAAAGTCAAAGCCCTATTCGCTCTGTCAGGCTAATTTAAGCTAGTAGCATGCGCTAGTTAGCAAGCAGTCTGTTGGCTTGCCAAGTTGATACTCCCATTAGAAACATGTGTCATTTACTGAGCTATTTCAACGTTTCATTAACATAAATATAAATGAAAAACACAGCGCGCCTACAGAAAGTGGTATGACAGTGTTCACAGTAAGTTTGCAAGCTAAACTGAGTTGATACTACGTTAGCAAGCATCAGCATGATGTGCCTAGCCAGCTAACTAAAGCCAACAATACCCTTCTAGGTCGGATTTGTACTCACTCTATAACTACAACCTAATGCAGTTTACTTACCGCTTCAAGTCCACACTGGAGAATCTGAATAGCAAAAATTGGGACCCGGTGAGACCCCTGTCGCAGCTTCCACAACCAAAACAATACTTCTGTCCACACACTGCGGATCCCTAGCCAATGTTAAAAATGTTTGTTTTGAAACTTGTCCTCTAAATACTTCTTTCCTTTGAAAAAATCTTTTGCACCTGGTTTTACGCTGGGACCGGAATGTTACAAAAATCTTATCGAAACCGTTAAAACTGAGCCCCAGTCAACGGCGACTTTTAGAAATTAGATCCCCTCAAACCAGTCTCTTTTCCCTTTGCAAAAATGGCGGCCCTGCCAGGACTGCTGAGACTCCGCCTCCCCCACCAGCCCCCCTCCCGCATCATCTCTAAACCTGAACTCCGCCTCCACATACTGCGGGGCTACACTGCCGGTTTGACAGGGGCAGTGTGGCCGTGCTCCGCGCGCGTCCACGAAAACGAGTCCTTGACTTGCCTGCTATTTCCGTCGGTAACACTCGGGATTTAAACACATTAAGTAATTTCTTATTTAGTATTATAATAGTGAAAAGTTGGTATGTGAGCTATATCTAAGCGATAGTTATATTTGTAAAAGCTTTAATACACTGAAGCAAATGTGTAATAAAACTTATTGTTGTGTAGCCTATTTTTCCCCACCAGAGTTCGACTGAATTGTTGCTTTGTCCACAATAACGGAATATTAGATGTGTTTTAAAGTCCACACGTAATTACGTGTGTACTTTTCATGTCACTCATACCAATTTGTGTCTGCAAAATATTTTGTGCAATAACCTGTATGTATTCAGATCTGAATGATCTGAGTTAAGTCGGCTGTGGGAATATTTTTATCAGGAGGTTTTGTTTAAACTAAGTGCCGTTTCCCTCCAGTTTCCTCTTTTGATCTCACCTACATATATTCATACACTAACAAATATATCATATTCCCAAATGTTAAGACTAATAGTGATGGATTACATGTTCACCTGTACCAAAACTCTTTCATTGTTACAAAACTGTTTGTATCCAACTTACTAGAAGGCAAGTAAGTGGTTATGTAACGCCTTACACAAGAGCAGCATTTTACTTTGTAAGCCAATATACCCTGTGAAACACTGACCAATAAATCAGGGATAAATAACTAATTTCACACGGAAGCCCGTTGTTAAATCAAGCAGTTAAGCTAGGCATACCTATGAGTAAACACGTACAATTGATTGAGCTTAAAAGTTCACCCTATTTTTAGCACATTAACTCAGATTTAAATTCCTACAATAAATGCCTTAATTGGTTAAACTTTTTCCAATCTTATGAACTCATTTAGTTATGAGAAAACACCTAAACATGTATATAAGAAATTCTTTGCAGTTGTAGTGGATCTGTTTGTGTCACGTCTCTAGAAATATGTCTGTAGAAATCCCTTTGACATCATATGTTGAGGGAGGATGTTCTCATCCTTTCCATTATTGACCCTCCCCCACCCTAAACCGCATCCCCTAGCGCATGCGCACATGTGCTGTGCCGCTGTAACTGCTGATGCACACGTTACCAGGGTATTTGCTTTCAACTTGAGGGACGACGGATGTGTAAAAGTTTGCTCGATCAAGCCACTCTGGCGCCACATTAAATGGACAAGTTTGGCTTTGGAGGATGCATCGATCAACTGTTGAATTTCGGGACAAGAAAAGATTTTTTATGGCGGTTACGCTCGTCTTTATTTCGCTGTGATGAGGATCTTATGTCCTCTATGTAAAAGATTGTAGTGCATTGATGGTGCATGGGTGTCCAGAAACAACTGATAAAAATGGTCATTTTTCAGAAATGGCTGGTTTATGATGACATCATGCAGTTAGTATTTGTGGGCGGGCTCTGAGCTACGAGGGGAGTGGGGTGCAACCGGAGAGCAGCAACGGCCAGGCGCCATTAAGTAACACTGTACAATTAGTGTACGCGCATGATTAAATGACGAATCGTAAAATTTCCCTTTAAAGTAGCCACAGCATCGATCTAAGTGCCGTGGACTAAGTAGAGTCCGTGTAATATTCGTCGAGATATACAAAACATCCACCTTTACTGAAGAGATGTTGGTCACAACCTGGAACAAGATGGCGGCGAGGATTTTTTTTTCTCTTCTCTGGGCGGCGGCGCCGTGCGCGTTCTCGCCACAGTGTTATTATTTCCTGTTTTCATATCCTGTGTGGTGGCTCTACTTTGACTTTACCACTGTCGAAGACCTAAACGTGACCCATATGTTTGTGATTTTAAAAGCATTCGTGGTTGCCCAAGCTTTGCTGGTTAAAAAAGGGGGGGAAAAAAACGAGAAACGTCAGTTGAAACTAAACAAGCAATCGACAAATTGAGTCTTACATTTCAGTATTTTATTTCACAAGCATCTCATTTTCCCATTTAACTCCATGGAATGGTGTCGAGACGTTTTTATGAGTTCCCCACGAAGAGCACACCTTGTACGGGTTCAATAGTACCGGTTCAGTTTAACCGGTTCTGACTCCATCTAGTGGAAGAGATGGGTAACTACTACTGTAATTGCCAAACAGTTTGTCAAAAACCCACAATCACTAAAAACCCTGACATTAAGCAGAGATGGTTTTTTGTCCTATACATGACCAGTATCTGAGAAGACGCTACTATTATGATTATTAATATGATATGGTCTATCATAAATATGCTTTTATTTTATTTTTTTTTCAGATCAGCCCTTATTTCAACAAGACCATATGAAATCCCATCATGCACATATTAAATCAGCATAGCTTCAGGAACCCGGTGCTAAAGCTGCCTCTCTGCAAACCAAATCATTCCTTGGAAAAAAAAAAGAAAAAAAAACAAGTCCAAACTGTTGAACAAACATTTTGTCTCAGGCAAAATACTTTAAATAAGACACAATTTTTTTTCTAGATGTTTGCATTAAAGACAACTTCTTTTAAAAAACAGATATTTCTGACATTAGAAATGTTCATACAACACCCACATTTTTATGTTGGATGTAAGTCTACTTATGTGTTTTGGGATTTATTATTGTGTACTTCTTGTTTATTGATAATCAGCTATGAAAATAATACAATATAAATCAAAATGACCCGCTCATAAACTACATGAACACATTGTCTAAATAAATAAATAAGTCAAAGTTTGTCAAGTCTACATGCTATTTGGCTGGATTACATCCTTTACCATCTTTTAAAAAACTATTAAAATCTGCTGTTAATTTCTTGTTGCGGACTTGAAGACTCAGACAAATATATTTTTTAAATGACAAATTATCTGAATTTATCTCGGAAGTGTAAGCGCAACACAAGAGGGCGCTGTAAAATATGTGGACATTTTTCATCAGCCAATTAGCAAACGAGGCCACTGCCTTCTGTCCAATCACTGTTGGCGTTGTTTAGAGGTCGTTTATTGACAAGAGAGAAGGTGACTTCTCGGGTTTGCAGAAGAACCTCGTAGAAATCTTGAACCCCAAAGCCTAAAAAAAAAACTAGGTTTAGCTAAATAAACAAACATGTTTTCTTTTGGAAGGGCTTTAGGAGTCCTCCGGACAGGGACTCGGTTGCTTAGAGGCGGTTCAGGACGGATAACGTCCAGAAAGTAAGTCCGCTAGCATAATAGTTACATTAGCCTAAGTGATTACCCGTTCTTTTTTTTTAAAAAAAAAATAAGTCGTTAAGTATTAAAAATGTACATTCATTATAATTACCATTGTAGATAATATATTTGGTAACTTATATATTGCGTATTTGTTATCTGCTTTATATCTAAGGGCTAGCGGAGGACCGCACATTGAACCACAGTACAGGCAATATCCACAACTAACTAAGAAACAAAAGATTGAGTCAGAGATCATCAGTGGTTTCATGTGGTTTTGGATCCTTTGGCACTGCTGGCATGATCCAGATGCAGTGTTGGTAAGTAAATAGGATGTTGTGCTTGTCCCACTTTGTTTGATGGAGAAATTAACATTTTGCACCATTTCTAAAGGAAAATACCAAACTATTAATGATGATAGCCATGTAATCACTTTATTATGAATATTTCCAAACTGCACCTACATAATTTTATTTTAAAATGGGAGATTACATTATTTAAATGCCACAAAACCTGATTATCTTTAACGGGTGTGTACACAATTTGTATCCATTTATTTTGATGCAGGTTAAACAGAATGAAAGCATTAGACAGACTGCAGGATATTAGATAGATAGCAGCTTTCATTATATAAGCAGAATAAATAAAACACAGCAACATTAAGATGAGGGAATATTATGCAATCTATTTGAATAACCAGATTTTCACCTTACTGAGCTGTATTTTACCTTTCGGACAAAACTGAAAGGCAGACTTTCAGACAAAAACAGCTAAAGCTCTGGTATTAATGTGGCCTTACAGTGTTAAAAATGTTTAAATATGAAAGAGAAAATTCCTGCCTCCTCTTCAGGGTCACTTCCCCTGGCCAGATGCCTCTGAATGGACAGACGAAGAGCTTGGTATCCCACCAGATGATGAAGAATAAGGTGACTTTTTTTACCTTGTTTGGCTATTGAGAACTCTTTGTGTTCATGTACTCATGTTAGATTAAGGGCACATACACACCAGTCTGTTTGAGCTGAATTCCAGTCCGTTTGCTGGGAAAGTCCGCTTCCTTTGTGGTACGGTATAAATGTACAACTATATTTTGATCAAAGAAGTGGGTACTGGAGAGGAGGGTCTGTCAAACCTCAGATTGAGGAGGAGCAGTGTGGTTTTCGTCCTGGTTGTGGAACAGTGGACCAGCTCTATACCCTATTCAGGGTCTTGGACGGAGCATGAGATTTTGCCCAACCAGTCTACATGTGCTTTGTGGACCTGGAGAAGGTGTTCGACCGTGTCTCTTGGGGACTCCTGTGGAGGATGCTCTGAAAGTATGGAGTACTGAACCCCCTTGGTCGAGCTGTTTGGTCCTTGTACAACCGGTGTCAGAGCCTGGTCCGAATTGCTGGCAGTAAGTCGAATTAGTTTCCTGTGATGGTTGGAGTCCGCCAAGGCTGCCCTTTATCACTGATTCTGTTGATAACATTTATGGACAGAATTTCTAGGTGCAGCCGAGGTGTTGAAGGGATCCAGTTTGGGGACTTAAAAATCGGGTCACTGCTGTTTGCAGATGATGTGGTTCTGTTGGCTTCATCTGGTCCTGAGCTCCAGCTCTCACTGGAGCGATTTGCAGCAGAGTGTGACGCGGCTGGCATGAAAATCAGCACCTCCAAATAGGAGACCATGGAAAAGGATGGAGTGCCCTCTATGAGTGGGGGATCCTTCCCCAAGTGGAGGAGTTTAAGTATCTCGGGATCTTGTTCACGAGTGAGGGAAGATTGAGTGTGAGATCGACAGGCGGTGTTGCTGTGCTGGTTTGTCATAGTGAAGGAGGAGCGGAGACAGAAGGCAAAGCTCTCAATTTATCTGTCAATCTGTGTTCCTACCTTCATATATGGTTGCGACCGATAGAACTAGATTGTGAATACAAGCAGCTGAGTGAGTTTCCTCCAAAGGGTGGCCGTATTCTCCTGTACTCTATATTCAATTTAGCTACTGTACAAAGTGAATTGGTATGCTTGTGTCAAGCTAGTACTTTAAATAAATAAATAAAAATCAAAGTTCAAGTGAGAACGGTAGTTTTCCAGGTTTTATCACCCATTTTTTTTAAAGTCCCATATGAATGTTTGCTTCTTATCATTTCTGAAAATTAAACTGGTTCCAGTGTAACGGCCTGTAAATGCTTTATACACTGTTTAAACATGGATCAATCTCTTTGCATTATAGTGTTAACTTCATCAGCCCTACTTATTTCCCATTGGGATCAGAATACTTTAATAAATACCGAGTGCAACTACAGGATAAGAGTAGAAAATCAGATGCTTGCAACGGTTTACCATCTGTTTTTCTGTTTTGCAGACCACCATCGGGGATTGAAACAGCTTTACAAGTCTTTGAGGAGATCTTCATGACTTTCTGAAAGTCATTGTTGTACATAGAATAAAAGTCTTTAAGTTAAAGCGCCGTCTCTTTATAACGTATGAAAGCTGTAAAGTCATCACCTGGTAAATGTGAACAGACTGAGCTCGACAATAAGCAGTTTATTACATTTATTTACACGCAATTTTTAAAATGCAGAACCAAAATGCAACGCATTAACAGTGTCACAGTTAGCCAGTGTTTGTATTTTTTTTAAATCATAAGCCATTTAAATCTGGAAGAAACATTGCAATAACCAACACAACACAAATGCCAAGAGAGCTGCATTAAAAAAAAAAGCTGCAGGGAGACAAAATCCTGTGCGGTGAATACAAATGGTAACAAACCCTGCCTGCGGGCCAGTTCGTGTTTTTCAATGAGTGACATGCAAAGAGTTAAAAGGTGAAAGTGTAGTGTAAGAAAGGAGGAAATCAGTCTGGCAATGGGTTTAACACTTAACCAAGCTGGTTCTTTGTGTTTGGATTATTTTAAACGCCACACAGTTACTCACAGGTCAACCTGAGCAAAGCTTTCCAAGTGTCATGGTGTTAAAGCTACATGGCGAGTAGGGGCGCTTCATGAGTAACACCGAGCTGAATGTGAGAGAAAAGGGGACAATACCAAGCTCCTCTTTAACCTACAGGTACAATGACAGGTAAAAAGCTAAAGCGGAGCTTTTCTGTACAACTTAAAAACATCGAAATATATATTTATTTTTAAACTATGAAAAACAAAAAGCATCTCCAAAACAAGAGGAGATCCTTAAGTGATGCTGAGCGTCCTGTCTGCATCCATGATGTGGCTGGTGGTTTAATCAAAGGTTATGTCCATGGCATCATTCCCTGAGAGTGAAGAACTGCGCACCCAGAGCAAAATGTACATTTGACATCAGCACTGGAATAAAAACAAAACAAATAGAAAACACACTCGTCCCAATGAAGTTCCTCATCGACTACTTTGGATCAACCACAGTGGCTCAGAATCCTTTTTTTTTTGCTAAACCATGACCAGTGGCACTAGTTGAAAACACTCGTGTACATAGGATGTAACCTAGTCCTCACCCACACGTAGCCCAACATCTCCAGCTACAGCGAGAACTGGAAACCAGAAGAGACGCGGGTCAACACAAGATCTACTCAAACTGGGAAAAGATTTGTGACAATAGAAGGTAATACAAGGTTTGTAGGTAAACTGCTACTCAACAGCTGATCACAGGAACTCGAAACACATCAACATTTACAAAAGCATGTGTTAAAGATAAAAAAACAAAAAATCCCCAGAATAGCTGAGGCTTTATGGTCAAAATATAATAAAATCACTTCTTTCAATTAATAAATACATCATTCAGAATCCATAAAAATGACATAAAACATCACAGATAAATGAGAAATAAATTAAACAGGATGTGAGTCATTTCAGAGTCAACAACTCACATTTCCTACTGAAAACAGATTCACTGAAAGGCAGCACTTCCTGTTAGCTAATGAAACACAGTGCAAGTGTGCAGCACGCCCTTTCAGACCTCTCTGCACCTCAGTGCTGCCTCTCACCCTTTCCGCTCTCCTCAAAGTCATTATTGCTGGTGTGATTGAGATAAGAAGTGTGTGTGGGGAGGGCATGTGTGGAGAAAAATGGAAAACAATTAGCACCATCTGAAATATCAGTTCACTGCCTCCTTTTTTAAATTTTTTTTTTCTTTAGCACCGCATTTCCTCTTCAGCTCCTTCTTGGAGGAGGAGGAGGGAGCAGAAAGAAAACCCAGCTGTAGACGCAGCTCAGCTCAGTCTGCAGATGAAGGGAAGGTGGTAGGAAAGGGGAAGTATTGGTAAATGAGATGCAGGGGATCTTGGCATCAGAAGCAGATGATGCCTTTGTCCTTCTGAATGCTGCCAGGAGCACTCGTCTCCTCCACTTCTTTTTGTTCTTAGTGTGCTTGAGGTGAAGTCGTGCGCTTGCTTATTTCAGATCCGATACCCTGTCTCCTAAGCATGCACAGCGAGCGTTTTACGTGTCGTGATTTGTTCAGTTAGCCGTTTTCAGCCAGTCGGTTCCTTTCCTCCATCTCTACAGCACAGAAGTGTCCGACACAGAGAGCTTTTTTCTTTTTGACTTTTTCTTCAAGTAAACGCCCCAAAATCCTCATATTGTTTCTAAAGTTTGAGGCGTTACACAAAGACGCGACTGTGTCTGTTGAGTTTCAGGATCTTGCCCAGTCTTTGTTTGGCTGTGGCCATTCCTTTTTTGGGTCGTTTGCCTGAAAAATGAAGGAGAAAGAAAAACAAGTGAATATAATGAGTTCAATTATGACAAAATTAAACATGAAAATATTTATTATTTTAGGATTTACTTGTGCAGCAGTTAGTGTTTTTTTTGTTAGATTATGTTTCACTACATAAAGTGAGATCGTCAGACAAGTTTTAATAAGAATTCAAATTAAAATAAGATGTAAAAATGTTTACATATCACAAAAAAGAAGTTAAAAATGGTAAAATAAAAATACAAGAAATAGGAAACTATACTAATAATGATAATTATAAAATTATTAACAGCTAAAATAAATATTACTAATAAAATTCAACTGTAATAAAAATAAACAAAAAAAAAAACTGAAATAAAAAAATGTAATAAAAAATAGAATCAATAATTTGTTTTAGGTAATTTTATTCAAAGTACCATAAATAAATATTATTGAATATTAGTAATGGCAGTAAAATATTTAAGAAGGAAAAATATTAGCAGTAATATATTAAATAAAAACTAAACCAAGAAAACTGAAATAAATAAAACAAAATTAACCTAAATCAAACGTAAAACTCTGATCTGCAAACCTTTTGTGGCCTGATTGCTGACAGGGGGAGGGTTGGGGGCGTGTCTCTTGGAAGGGTGGAGTGGTGGAGACATGGATGGATCACAGTACTGGTAGTCCGTCTCTGGGCTGGGAAGCCCCTGATTGTCCCAGGCCTCGCTGCTGCTGTTACCCTGGCTATCCATCGGGCTCTTGCCCCCCTGCAGCCGGTGATGCTGCGTTGCCCCCTGCGGTGAGCACTGGCTGGACCACCAGGGCTCCTGGGGAGAGGCTTCCTTCTCTGGCTTGGAGGGGCACAGCAGACCAGCCATTGTCAGCATCCCTTGAATGGCTTCTTCTGTGCTGGGTGAGGTAGGACGTTCTCTGCAAGTTGCAGCAAAGACACGATCAGTCACGCTTACTTCATCAGGATCCCCGATGAGACCAGCTCATCGTCTTTGCATGGTTTTCTCACCGTTTGAGTGGTTTGTGCCTGAGTGTCTGGCCAGACTGGTCCAGCTCTATGGTGTGGCCTGAGCCTGTCTGCTCAGACAAGCTCCTCTCCTCTTCATCCTCCTGGGAGCTCTCTGAATCCTCATCAGAAGAGGATGAGGACGAAGACACTTTATGCTGGACGGACAGAATTATTTTTAAAGGATCTATCAATACATGTTTAGCTTTTTATCTAACAAATCATTGTTTACCTCTGTGGGAGAATCACTGTCCGACTCCCCATCTGACACACTGGAGTGTCCTGAGACTTCTTCCCTGAGTTCAGCCTTCACCCTCTCCAGGCCCGCTGAGAAACAGAACACCATCACGTAAAGCATCACATGCAGCTACAGCAGAAGACATGTGCTCAGCGGCGACTTACTGAGGAGTATGGGTGTCTCAGCTGTGCTGTGCTGCTCTCGACTGTCCTGCGTCCTCTCCGACTTCACGTCCATAGAAGTCTTTAGTGGACTGTAGCCGACAGACGGCCGCTCGCCCTCCATCTTTACAGGGCTGCTAGCTGGCCTCCTCAGATCTCTACACACATGGTTTTGTCTGGCGGTTACATTTATTCACATAATTTAGGATTTAAAGTCACAGATTAAACTTTATGAGCATAAATGAATATTAATGCAGTGAAGGATCTTTGAGCGGTGGAGGCTCAGAAACGCTCACCTGATGATTCTTCCGTTCACCAGCATGAGCCGTAGGTGGTTGTCATCTAATGACTCTGCAGCTGCTGCTGATGCAGTCGAAACTTTGTTGAGTTTCCCATGAACCTTGGCACAAAACGCAGGATCCTGGTCGTACAGTATCGGAGTCAGTCTTAAAGATGTTCCGATAAGAGAAATGTTTGTTTGCTCCTTCATGCTCACCTCCTCCAGAGGTCCCACTTCCAGCCTCTTCAGCACCTCCCTGGTGTGCTGCTCCAAGATGTCCAGATTGGAGGGCACCTTGGGAGCCTGCAGCTGCTGCTCCCTCAGGCGCCTGGCGGCCCGTCGTGCCCGCCGCGCCTGGCACAGCCTCTCCAGCGCAGAGCGAGTGGCCGGGCAGCCGTTCGATCCCGACGGTATTCCACATCCCTGAGATTTTACTGGCTTGCTACCACTTCCTGGTTCCTCCTGCAGAGTAAATGAATAAGTGAGCTCATCGGTATTGAAACTCCAAAGTCAATAACAGTTCATTTATTTTCTGCAAAAAGAAAAATAAACCGTGCATTTTTACTTTATGAATAAAAAACAACAAAAATCAAACTGTTCCTTTGACAAAAACTATAAACAGACGTATTGATACTTTGATATCTACCAGTCCATGGTAATAACTTCCTTTTAGTTACATCTCAACCCTTTTGAATAAAAACCAGTGATAACATGTCTTGTTCTTCGTACCTCCAGGTAGCGGATTTCCTTGGTCAGCTCTTTAATTAGATGATTAGGCCTGATATTGTCGGGTACCTCACTAGTGGGCTCAGTCATCTGCAACAGAGAGTCGTCTGTTAGCTGCTGACATACATCCAGCAGATAAAAGCAGCTGCTATATGCCGGGGAAGATCACTCACCTCTCTTTTCAACCACGTTCTCAGTGCACTGATTAAAGCCTTGACTCCATCCACTAGGTAGGTTGGTGGTGGACAGTTGTCCTCACGAAGCTCTGAGACAAGCATAAGAAAAGTTGAAGCCAGACAACGACATACAGAATGATGAGAATACAGAGATGATGAGAAAAGTAAACTCTCACCTTTTAGCATCTCCAGGAGGTTCTTGGCTACGTACCAACAGATGGCCTCAAAGTACGGAAACTTGAAGAGGTCTGGGGTTTTCAGACGACGCTCCATTTCATAACACCTGTGTATTAAAAGCAAACGAGTTGGTGATGAATGAACAGAGACCGTGGTATTAACTCAGATTAGGATATGCAGGTCATTTACCTGAGCTGCATGCCAATATTGAGGTTGTGAAGGAAGTTCCCTCCAAATGCCATGCAATCCTGAGAGGTGAGAACAGCATGGATCCAGCCTGCAGAGGGCAGCAAAGGTTTGCAGATTATTTATCTACCTGCTGTCATGAAGTCCTGACACACGCATGTACACGTCTAAATGCAACTCCAAACTTTTCCTGCATGATCACTCATTTTAAACTATATAAAATAAAATATATTTGACAAACAAGATCCATGTATTAATATAATTTTAAAAGAAAGGATTTAAAAAAAAAAATTTAAATGTATTCATTTCTATGCATTTTATTAACATTTTTATTTAATTTTCTTTAATAATTATATATATTTGGTATTATCTACTTAAATAAGCGATCTTCACAGGAAAAACACAATGAGGAAAACAGAAAACAGGGGGGTCGTGAGACTGATAGACAAGCCTGATAATGCCCCGGTTGACTGACCCACTGTGCTCCCTGACCCCCATTTAATTCCCACCTCTTTACACCCTTTCTGTCAAAAAGCTCTCCTTTACAAAGCTACGTGAGGCTGCTGAGAAGGCACGGCTGGAAGACTGATTGAAGATGTCCAGCAGTTGACGGGCTGAACTGGGCTTTGTCTGTCTGGGAGCAGTGGGAGGGGGGCAAAGGAATTCCATCGGCTTAAAAAGTCCATTGAGAGACTGATGGATGAATAATCCTGAGACTGGACACATTAGTTACAGCCGAGTGAATGAGGAGCATGTCATATTCAGTTAGTGACATGATGCACAAACATCTTTTAACTGTCTTAACACAACTTGTAATTAACACCACCGCACTTTAAAATCAGCTTTCACCGTGTCACTTCTTTCACTGAAAGGAGGATTTCTCCTTTATTATATGCTGTAATGACAGACGGCCTTAAAGAAGCCTGTGTTTTCCTGGCATGATTACTTTATCTAGTAAATGTGTGCAGTAAAGATGACAGCAAAGCTGGTGCAAAACATTAGCAAACATCAGCTGCAAATGCATAACATTAGTGACAGAAATAGCTGAGTGTGTAAAACTGAGTTTGGAAAGGACGACTCATCATCCAGGACTCCTTTGTTTTGGTAACTGCCTGGTTATGGTTATCAATCATACATAACCCACCAACCAAAAACCAGACTGAGGTTGTGCACAGACAATCTGCATTGGCTGAGTCCTGAATGAGGTCATTAAAACAATGATGGGGAAGGAGCGACGCGGTGCCTGATGACCCGTGCAGGTTTAGGTAACAGCACACCAGTCACATCTCACATGAGATTGACGAGTAGACAATGCAGATAACAACGCTTGGTAAAGATAAGTGAACTTTCAGACCTCGCTTTTCTGTTGTGTCATTGTTTCAACTCGTGTCTCAGCCAGATGTTGACATTATTTCCAGATGTTAGAATATGTATGACACTGAAAATCTGCAGCAGCACGCGTTTAAGGGGAAAATATTGACTGTAATTCACCTGCTTCATATTTCCAGACAGTAAACGTTTGATATGCAGTTTTTCTGCTGGGATAATAAGTTAGTTTTCCGCATTATTCTGCATGCATTATTATTATTTCATCCCAAACCAGTGGGAACAAAGCAGTAAATAAATTTGTAAAATGTTCTATGGGTTGTCAATAGGGTTGATGTCAGAGGACGATGATGGTTCTCCAGTTCTGTTGGTGTTCCTGCCTCATTTACTGCACAAGGAACATTTCTTCCTTTTACACCACAGCAGCAAGAGGCCAACCATCTCACGCCACAATATTCCAGCTTAAAACATCCCTTCACCATCTGCTGAGGCTGCAGCCCTGCAGGGACATGATGTCCATCCAGCAAGCTTCCAGACCTCCATTCAATAGGACCATCCA
>JBAMIG010000025.1:16249753-16262101 GCA_037177335.1 Kiunga ballochi
CTGCTGAGGCTGCAGCCCTGCAGGGACATGATGTCCATCCAGCAAGCTTCCAGACCTCCATTCAATAGGACCATCCAGTGTCGTTAAGCATCATCAGTAAATAAAACAGCCAGAAAATGTGTTGTATCCATATCTAACATAAATAAGGTACAACTTTGTTTTCCTTTTGGCTTGAATGTCAGGTATTTTAGCTCAGGTATGTGACAAACACACAGAGAGGAAACAGACCTGTAGGGATGAGCAGGGTGGTTCCTTGGGACACAACACATTTGTAGCACTTTTCCACTTTGTCGCCAAAGAATACTTCACTCTGATTGGGCGAGGAGCTCCATGCTTCATATAGTGCAAGGTTGGTGGAAGTGGGTTGGATCAAATAGAAGATCTTCTCGCCCTGTAGGCCAGACATAAAGGTGTTAAAAGGCTCCTTCTGGTGTGTCCTGCATACACCCAGCCAACCCCGATCTGACAGCAATCTCAGCCACAGTTTGGACATGTGGGAAGGTGAAATTAAGACTAACACTGCAGCAAGACAAGTATCAGGATGAAGTTAATCACCTTTCCAGGTCTTCCCAGGTTTCAGGTGTTGCACACACTTACCCAGAGAACATGATACCAGACAGAGGTCCCTCCAAAGTCTATGTGGAAATCTGTGTAGCTGTCTTTAACCCCCATAAGGCAGTACTTCTGGACAAAGGGCTTTGGGAAGAAGGAGTCATCCGGCCAGTAGCTCTCCACCCAAGACATCTTCCGAGCCACGTCAGGAACCTCCACCAACTCCGCCATCCTGGTTCAGGAGGAGAAACAAGTTATTAGGTTACAGTCCAGCGTCCCGGATCTAACCCCGAACGCATAGAGTCCCACTCACATGATGTTTCAGAGGAACAGAAGGATATTAATGTATCAAGATACAAGAAGGATAAGCAGCAAAAAGGCCAACCAGAAGCAGGCAGAAGGATTTATTACTAACTTTACTTTATAGACATGCATCAACTGTGACTAAGCCTTTTCTCATCTGCAAGTTCAGACTTTCAAAGAAAAAAACATTGAAACAAACAGAAAATATTTAGTTTTTCTCCAGCTTTTTTTCTGCAATTTAGTTATTTACCAACTATTTACCGACTATCTTCACAAACACAGCTTATGATTTGTTTGGGCATCATAGTTATTAAAAAACATCTGTGCTTTACGTCAGACACAGAGGAACATTGCTTTCTTTTTAGATAAAGTGCTTCTGACATCACTATCAACTTAAGCTCTATGATTGGTGGAAAGTTTCATCATTTTTTCAAGTCTCTTATCAACATGTAGTAATGCAGTAATGACAGGGAGCTTTCTTTTAGCATAAAAAAAGTGAAAATATTAGCATTATTATGGATCACAATAGTATTAACAATAAAGTAAATTATACTCTGAATAATCAATGCATTTGGTGGCTGGACTGTAAACCTCCTGGATAATAAACAACAGAAAACTTTAAAACACTACCTTTAAACAACAACAAACAACTGGAAATGTTATGCATGCTTACAGAAACTGAATGAAGAAGCGGCAGCATATCTTACTTGGTGTCGGAGAACTCCAGGCTGATGAGATTGAGGACTTTGGGTCGATGGAGCTTGGTGAAATACTGAATAAACTCACTGAGCTTCATCTTGCTGTCCGCCTGTCGTGCCACATCTATCACATCAATGGCTTTGTCCCCACCTACATGACAGCAAAGCAAACTGAATTTAAGCTTGTGAAGCATTAAGAAAAATTTAAATAAAAATTAGGAATGAAAATAAACTTTTTAATTGGCTTCTGGGGTGAAGAGTTCAGAGGTCAGTAACTTTTTAGCATCTCCATGTGTTGTTAGAGATCAAGCCCTGAGGGAAACTGGCATCAATACGGTGACGTAAGCGGGGCTGAAGGGGATCCAGACCACCAGTCCCTGAGGATGGAGAGTGGGTGGAGGTGAGAGGCCTGCTGGGTTTATTTCCAATGTGTGTGTGGGAAACTGCCAGTATAGAGTGAAATACTTGTATACATATGAGAGTGAGCAAAAGCTGCATGTGTGGGTTTGGTCATAAAAGATGCAAAAACAGAAACGAAACAGCCGAAACGGAGGCTTGGTTAAAACATTCGGGATGCTACAAATCACAATGGAGTGACAGATTGGGCTGGAAGTAGGACCGAGGTGCGGTGGGGTGTTGCATTTTCTCAACACCCCTCCCACACACCTTTTTTTAAATTGCCCCCTCTATTTCTGACACATGCAGTTGCACACACACACCTCCGGAGGCCCAGCTGGCTAGCGTCTGATGACGGAGAACAGCTGGAATGAAGGCAGTCTGCCACACAGTGAGAAACAAAGCTGCCACGAAACGCCACAACACACAGCTCAAACAGCTTCACAAACCCTTTCAGGAATATCCATGTTTCAAAAGCTTCTTCATGTCCTGCCATCACCTCAGCGAAAGTGACCCTCTTAAAGGTTAATTGCTGGAAATGAGTTTTTTTTAACATGTTGTAATAAAACCCTCTTCTGCTGCCTTAATAACATCAGTTTCTCAGTCAACAATTATAAGCAGCAGCAAAGTGTAAAAATGTCTCACTCCACTGTGGAAACTAAGCACAACGAGCCTCATTCACCAATATAGTCGTAGATTTGTTGAGTTCTACTTAAACCCTCCATTAGATTCACAAATATACTGGTAGACAGAAACTGTTTGCAGCTTTCCTCCTAACTGGGTGAATACCAGTCTCTTTGCAAGATAAAAGGGCATCCCAGCTGGTTTTATTTTGCATGTAAAAGTTTGAAAACACCTATAAAAAGTCGTGAGACAGACAGTGGGGCAAAGGGCAGAGACAAGGGAAAATAACCACCACAATGACATAAGATAACATAATAACGTTGTGCACTGAAACCAGTATGATTAGATCTTAAAAGTGACACATTGAAAAGCAGCTTTGTGCACAAGCAGGTCGTTACCTACAGTCTGGTCCCATCAGGACCAGCATCCTTATGGTGTTGTGGATTAAGAGGACAGAATAAAAGATCTTAGCTACCTATAGCTAAGAGCTAACAGCGCTAACGTGGCTTTAATGGGAGCTGACTGGCTTAACGAGGCGAAAAAGCAAGGCGAATAAAAACTGCTGTTGTGCTACGCTCTATTGGAAACGTACCAATCAAAACTCCTCATTATGCAGAATTTGAAGTTTAAGCTTAAGGTTTTTTTTTTAAATTACTCAAAATCAAAATGTCAGTATTTACGATGAGGTATTAAAAAAAACAAAAAAAACAAAGCTATTTTTGGGGTTGCACTTCCAGACCCTCCAACTTGTGACTTCCACAACAATGGTGTCACTCTGACCACACACCGAGTTCGCTGCACAAATATTCTGAGCCTTTTCAGGCAGCTGAGGACATCAGCATGTACTCCAGTTGTCCCATTGTCTTCCAACTGTAAGAAATGCAACCCGACACTCAGCTGCTGGTCAGAGCACCTGTGCCTTGGCTTAATGCTCAATAGGGCATGGGAGAAAGAGATAAAGTGAGGAAGGGAGTCTGTAATCTGAACTTAATGATAAAAACACCAGCGGGTTTGGTAATGGGCTTGTAACAGGAGCTGGCAAGTGGCAGGCTGTTTCAGGAGGGGAAATATAGTGGTCATGAAGAGGGCAGTGAAAGCTTAGCCGTCACTCATTTAGAGCTCATTCAGCCATCGCCTGATGCCTGATAAGTGGGTTAAAACCCCATGAACCTGGAAACCTGTCCATATTGGCACACAGATGGCGCCTGGCTGGTGTTTCATTAGCTTCTAGACAGACCAAAGCTGCTCTCCAACCACTCGGTCCACATTTTTCCTGCTGGAAATGGGATTTTTCACCCCCAGATTAAAACTTTGAAGACGAAGCATCCTTACCCACATACTGCTCAACATCTTTGACGGAGAAAGTGGGAGGTGGTAGCTTCAGGCCCAGGCCCTCCATCTCAGTGATTACTATCGGGTAGCTGAAGCCGTGTCGCTCCAAGTACCTGGTGGTCACATGTTCTCCCTTCATCCGAATCAGAATCTCCTCAGCGCTGCAAAACGCCATCATGACAAGATAAGCAAACAGTGAATAGAGTGAATAAATAGAAATAAACATACTTTGCAAAGCGTGTATGAAATGCTAATCGCAATTCAACATAACAGCTTAACCAGGAGATATTTTAATCTTAAAATGGTTTTAGTGAAACTACCTGGTCTAAAGAATAAAGCTTTGTAGCCTTGATTCGACTGGTTTCTCAGGACTGTGCAAAGTTAATAAACTTCTTCAAACTTTTCCAGCTCTGAGAGAAACCTTCAACCCAATGTGGCTTGTAGAAAAACAACTTTTCTCCTGGGAATAGCTTTACAAGCTAGGTCATTTGGGGTTGGGGTGATGTGATGCCAGTGAACAAGATTTCTACCTTGGAAAGGTTCTGCTCTGAAGGTCCTTAATAAACACTGAGGTGCCGGCCTGAACCGGTTTCGATCCATCGTCTGGCTCGGTGTAGTCATGCCTGTGCCAATTGTTGCGCTTTTTCACTGAAAGAAAGAAAAAAAGGTTACCCATGCTCACTCAGTTACATCCATGTGTTAAATTATGCAGATTAGGGGCATCAAACTCTGTGAAAGCACACCAAGTCTCTAGATTTTAGTCCAATCAAACCATAGTGTTACCACCACCATGCAATTAGCTAATTAATATCCACCCTGAGGGATGGTAAAGACCCCTCACCCACCCCAAAAATACCCACTATGACAAAAAAGAAAGAGTGACATGCTAAGACAGGCAATTTTCTCTATGGATGGGTGGGTTACAGAGGTAGAAGGCAGTTAAACCAGACTCACTCAGGGAGGGTCCGTTTTTGACATCACAGTTGGGACAGTGGTACACATCAATATCCACAGCATGATGCTCTTCTACCTGAACACAGCTGAAAAAGGACAGGAGGCAACGTGAAATAGAGCTACACAAACAGGAATCTATAGATCTGCTTTTTCCAGGATAATACATCTAAATGTACATTTCAACTGTTGAAAAAGGAAACAAAAAAAAAACAACGTCTATTTGTATGATTTATTTGCTGGGCAGGAGAAGGATGACCTGCATAATCATATATTCAGAGCTGTAGTCTCTGCATACACATGAACTAACTAAGGAAAAAAAGTCAACACAAAGTAAAAACTTTAAAAGTTCAGGATGTAGTTTAATACTAATCTAGTGTTAACCCATGATGACATATATTTAACAGCATTTAAAGTCCACCATTACCCATAACACTCAATAATAATTAAACCCAGCCTTAAAAAAATAAAATGTACAACATGCAATACTGATTGATCATTTATGTCTTATAAATTATCTAATGTTTACCTATTTAAATGTAATTGGCTGAATTCACTGTCCCTCAGGTGAAACTGTGGATGCTGTTTGGTAATTAATCTTTTTAAATGATCCATCTTTCATTTTCAACTTTTTCAGTTTGATAAACAGTGAGCTTGTTGGTTTGGAGTGAGTGGATTTGGGAATTAGTCTAATGGTTTTTCTTTAGATTTAATCTTTTTTCCTCCATTGTTTTAAGTGTTTAATACACACAAGTCTCCCCAACAGTAGCTGTGTAAACATGGACAGATGTTCGTACACTTTGACCGACACGCCCTGAAAAACTCTTTGTAGCAGAATGAAAGTCACTTCTTGATACAAGGATATTTCGTACCACCAACCTTCGAGTCATTGCACAACCCGCTCTACCATCTGAGCCACCGCCACCCAAATAAATGAAAGATAGTGGAGATAAATTGCTGTGGATGGAGGCTGAATGGATTATAAAGTAGTAATAACAGTTGCTACCCTATAACCACCGAGTGAGAATAAAACTCTTCAATAAAAGGGGAAAATGACACGTTAAAAATCCTGATTATCTCTTACAGTAAGAAGCTAGCTCAGATGGCATTAAATGCTTTTTAGCAGCTCGTGCTAATTCATCATTACTTCATTACAGAAATTCAGCTTCTCATTTAATGCATCTCTAAGTGGATGGAAGAAGTTAGGAGGGATTAAGAGCCTTGCTTAAGGCTCCACAGCGGTCCACATCTTTTGGTTCTCCTGACCTAAGCCCCCTCTGTAACCATGAGGGTTACACTATAGGGTTACAGGGGGTCATCAAGGTCAGAATATAAACTGTTAGGTGCTCAGTGTGATCTGTGCACAGTTTGAGCATTAAAAATGATATCCTTTACCTTTTATCAACGAAGGATCTGAAACTACACAAAAGTAGCTTGATGATCAATGAGCCCCCCAAAAAAGCCATTAAGTCAGGCAGCTGTGTCAGTCTATATAAAATTAACAGTGAAAGTAGTGATTAAGCAGCAGCGGTGCCACCCACACAGCTAGCCCTGACTGCCCTGCAGAAGCCAAACTACAAGCACATGCATTCCTCCATTGCATACCAGAGATCCATTCCAGAGCAGCATGGGTTGAACGGCAACAGAGTTTGGATTGTGGACAACTTAGGCAACGTGCATCGTGCAGCGATTCCAGTGCCTCTCATATGACTGAGGCTAATTAAACTAATTAAAAACAAACCACTTAGAACCATAACTCTACGGGGAGCCAGCCCCATGACAGCAATAAGAATCTCTAACAAAACTGCAACTTCTTCTCAAAGCTCTCAGGCTGAGCTGATCAAGCTTTCAGCAATGTGAACAGTGGGATAAACATGTTTTTGTTGATATAACGTTCAGAGAGTGAAAGTGTGCAGGAGGGATAAGACTGACCACAGCTTGCTATCAGCTTTTATCTATAAGGAATTGCAGGAAACAGTCAGAGAAATAAAACCAAGAGCCATTAAGTCATCAGGAAGTGGTGAGCTTGTGTGAATGCAGGCCCTACACGCTGTGCTGCATCAGCAACAGACTCCATTTTCACATTCAACCTGCTTGACTTGTCTGTCAAAACTACTGTAAAAGCAGACAAGAAGCCTGGTCAGGTCTACAACAATCACCCCAAACAAACACATTAGCTGAGCAAATAGCTACATGTTTAAACAAAGACCTTTGTAGAAATAACACACAGATCTTGTGTGTCTTGGCTTATTCCTGTCCCAGATCAACATTAATCTCTCCTCCTTTTATACACACAGAACCTTCTGATCGCTTGTTGATCTGTGACTGCTTCTGATTCGACATTAACATGAATAAAACAAACGGAAATTTAGGTGAAATTGAAACTCCTGATCTAAAACGACAAGCCTCTATTCACCCCACAGTGTTACAAACTACTGCACATGAGAAATTGTTGACGATATAAATGTATAGCTTGTCATTATCTAGAGCCAATTTAAGGGTTAAGAAGCTCCATCCATGCCAGACTTCCCTGATTTTTGCTCCTAATATACATATAAATAAAAAAAATCCAAGTGACACTCCTTCTCTTGCATGTGAAAAAGCAGATGACAAACTATAATACTGTAAAGCGCTTGACTGCAGCACCAAACCCTGCTCACGTATCAGGAATCTTTGTTCAAACATGTGGCTGTTTGCTGAGGGAAAGCATGAGTCACAGGTCTGCACCTCCACCGGATTCGCTGTGAACTGCAAAGGAAGTGAGCTATCAGTCGAGGTCACCCTCTTGTCCTCAACTCATCTGGTACTTTCCTTTATGCAATCCCCGTGTGGGAAACCAGGGCACTGTGCCACAAACGCCGACCTGACTCAGCATACGTATCACCTGTAACACTTTCTACTTAACAAGGGAGCCGATCTTTATAAACTATGTTTAGACATGTGAAAAGGGGAGGATGTTGCTGGCTAAAAAGAAACAGTCAGCCAAGTATTTCTTGCCTTGCTCAGGCTTGACGATGCATTACATCACTGCGAAACTGTGAGTAAACCTCACTTACATGGAAAGTAATTTTTGAGGATAATATAAAACAACAAGACATAAATCAGCAAAACTTTTAGCAACTTAGTGATGTTGCAGGGAAACTTGAACGGACTCATTAAACCAGACGCTGTTTTGCTCTCTGACAGCATTGCGGAGCACCAAGCCTTCTTCCTGAATGAGATGAGATGTGTGTACTTGGCTAACCCCTCGCCATCAACAGCCCCTCTCTCTCCGCTTCCTCTCATCAAGACCTCCTTCCTGTGTGACTGAGAGGGCTTATTCATTAGTCCATCCTCTGTGAGGGGTTCATTGTCCTCAGTGATCAGCGTAGAAACACAAAAGCTGGAGGCGGGCGTCACCATTATTTTAAGCTCTTAATAATGGCTCTGCATGGGGCGGCGACTCGCCTACATTAGAGAACTGGCAGCTCCATAATAAATGGATGGCAGGAGATGGAGATAGAGAGCATATAAGGGTAGTTAAACACACCTGGCTATCTTTATCTACCCCAGAGGAACACCTGACTCCTCGAGCAAAACTCCTAGTGCACTTAGCACATGCTTACATAAACAGTGCAGGAACAGGACAGCAGTAAGAACCACTGAGGCCTGACAGACTGAGAAAGATCTGTCATTTCAGCCTTCTTGGTTAAATAATTTTAGCTCACAAGTCATAAAAACAAAATAAGCACCCTGCAGTGGTAGCAGCTTGACAGAGTCAGCTGGTGAACAACAAAAGAGGATCACTTTGTTGTTTATTGGACGTAAGGGAGCCTTAGGGAGTAAACTTAATTGTTTCTGGAGCAGGTTGATCTGCCTTAAGGCTCCTAGCGCTGCTCTGTTTTCACACATGTCTTCAACATGGTTGTCCCCTGGTGCTCCTGAGAAACCCACAAAGGCATCACTTTTGTCGCTGTCTGCTCTGAAATATACATAATCAAAAACCTGAATCACCTAAAGGCTTAGTGGCGGAAATAAAAAAATCCTTCCACGTGTTGTGCTGCAGGTTTTTTCTGATAAAACGACAGAAGTAAATTGTAAAGCTCCAGACGTTTTTCTGTTTAATAATCTCACCCGTTTTCAGGGGAACTGGATTTGATATGAATATGAGTAAAATGCACTACAAAGCCATATCCTTTATGATCAAATGGACTTAATCAATAAGGCTTTTGACCCTTATTCAACATTGATAAACTTCAACATAAATCTGTTCTCTTTCCCCAGGAGACAAGTTTTCTAATGAATGTAAACAGCTTTTAACAACAACTTTGAGACTCGTTTTTAGCTTGATGGGTTAATGTTTCAGATATGTATGAAGTGAAATGCCTCAATTAGGTGGTTTATCTACCAAAACCCAGCTCCTACTCCTCCATCGCCTTAGCATAAACACCAAAATAGCCCTCCACAGAGGTGATCCATCTCTCTTTAGTGTGCTCACACTCTGTGCGACATTGACAGATTGTGCATTGAACTTGGCTCGCTGGAGCTCCCATCAATCACTACCCCTGTCCCATCAAGCACCACTGGTCTATCATCACCCCCACTGTCCATACCCAAATCAGACAATGGGGCAACTGGAGCGCCTGACATCGATGCTGTGATCTAACTTGACCTAACGATGGTTTGCAGGGATTGCCCTCTCTAGCGTGGTTGTTACTTGGCATTCAAGGGCCACTGGATTTTTCCCCATTCAGAGGGGTGGGTATTTCACAAAGTTGAGGCTCTGATTGGGAACATTTGTTAAAATGAACATTTTTTATTAAAGCAACACACTGTAATAGTATATTTTACTGCTTTGTGGAGGCTTTCGGGGTGATATTGCCAAACCTGACAGCCAGAATACCCCCAAAGGGACAGAAAAATAAACCAAAGAGGTCAAAAGGTGGGTAACCGGATAGCAGAGACTGAATGTTTTTCTACACATCATTACTTTAATTTCTCCATGACTAGTCTGATAATTTTGTCCTACCATTTAGGGATAAAAAAGTGGAAAATGCATTTCAGAGAAAAAAAATGACTCCAATTAATGTAATATATTTAGGTTTCACAATCAACTTCCTACTGCAATTGAAACCATCTTGACCCCCGTCGTAGAAAGTATTCTGGTACCAGAGCTAAATAAAGACAAATACACATTATTTGCTCCTTAATTGCCTTGTTTGTTCACTGATCTGATAAAACACAGAGATCTGATTGTCCTCGTGCTCACACAGCAAAAGTCCTGACCTGTTTTGTGTATTGAGAGTTTGAGAGATACAGGTGACAGAAAACAGGGCACTATCCAGAAACTGAGGCACCAGGAAAAAAAGCATTCCCCCACACAAACACAAACTCTGGCAGCGCTCTGAAAAACAAGCATGAGGAGGCCGAGTTCCTCTCCTTTCCACTCCATCTGTGTGCCATCATCCACAGCCAGAGAATATCCCTTTTCTTCTGGCCAGCCTCGTGGGAAAGGGGCTGGAAATGTGGCTGCTTTTTAAGGTCTCTGTGTTTCTGTTTATTAGTCATCAATGGGGGAAGCTCCAACGTTTGTTCTTTTCCTTGCTGGCACATGACACACACCGAGTCTTTTCTGGCTCTGATAAGCCACGAATTCTGGCTGCCAAGTTTTTTGGCAGCACACTAAATGTGGTTACGCAATGGCTTCCGTCATTTCAACATGAGCAAAAACAGATTATTGTATTAATAAAAAAACGTTGTTGTGGAGATGCACCCACACAGGCTGAATCAATGGACTGTCTAGGTCAGGCCTGGAGGGGGAAAACAAAGAAAATACACAATTGCACAAGTAAAATGTTCCAAGCCATCTATAACACCACATGTTCTCTATTCCCATGAGAAAAATTACCTTATCCAAGGTACACAGAGTATACTTAGTATTCCTAAGCAACACTTTAGAAAGTCCAACCCAAAGTGGTTTAACTCAAACCTCTAATTGTTATTTGGTACACTTGACTATAAAAATGCCAGAAACGGATCTTCAAAGTGTTCACCAATTAAAGAAAAACTCAGCAGTTCTATTACACCAAGTATGACTGACATGGGACGGTTTGGGAAGTTGCAAAACACCAGAGTTACATTACACAACTAAAAATTCTGGTTATGGTTTTGACAGCCAACACCCACACACTCATCATGAATCTCTAAGTATCTCAAACAACTTGAAATCAGTTATGAAAAGGAGAAGTAGTCCTCCTGCGAACCACTAGGGGTCTCCTACCGTGTGCCTCTTTTCCTTGAAAGAGGGATTTAAATTTTCCCAGCTGTCAATCAAAAGCCCAACCATAACAAGCTCATTTTTCAAACATCCACCTTCTGTTACAGATTCATTACAAAATACAACAATTATTATTAGAAACAATATTACGCAAAATAATGTAAACGGTGATTAAGAAAACATTCAATGATGAGATACTGGTTTATTAAGGCAGCAATAACAAAATCTAAGAGAATTTTTTTTAAAGGATTATATAACACATTGTAAAGAGACGTAAAACTGGCTTAAGTTTTATTTTGCTAGGAGCTTTATTTTTTAATGGATAATGTGACCTCGTGAGGCAGATCGCAGGATTGGACTTTATACTGACAAACATGCGACTGGTTTATCTTTGTCCTAATCCCTTAAATCACAATGAAACCACTATCAAACCTATCTGTGATATGACTGTAAGGAAAAGGTAAACATGCGTGCTTTGTGTGTCATGATGACCCTGCTAAGCTTTTGATCTCTGGCTGACTGACACAGCTCTGCCTGCCTCACAGATTCACGTAAGAGTAGCTACATAAAACTACTTACTACCCCAGTCTTAAACAATAAACAAATTATATTAAGATGAAAAGTGGGAATTAATGTGCTTCGAACTAATTAGTAAGGAGATAACCTGAATATAAAACTATATATAAATAAACGAAACCCCACTTTCGCTTCTTGAGTCGTGTCAATAGACGATTTAAAACCCCCGTCGCCCACTGCTAGCGTTAGCAAGCTAACTTAGCTACCAGTCAACACTGCTCGGAGAACCGTCGCTTTTCCTCAATAAACAACAAGTGTTTGTCCTTTTCACTTAACTACATGTTTTAAGTACATTGCAACCCACGTACCTGCCGTGGAACCAATCCTTACAGATGTCACACTCGATCATAAACCGGCTCACATCGTAGGGCTGCCGGCAGACACAGTACAGCGGGGCCGCCGCCATCTTCCTACTGTCCCCAAACAACGCAGGAATGAAGCGGGCGGGGATTTAACCCACCGTCCGGAAACACCCGAGGAGGGGAGCCGAGCGCTCCCGAGTTTCGTCATTCAATTCCGCCTCTGACGTCAGTTTCCAAATCCTTAATTTCCATCCGATTGTGTAGACACAGCAACAATAAACACAAACATTCTTCCAAGGATGACATACTGATGCTATAAAGAAGATTTAGATGTTACAATCTATGCGTTAAACGAATT
>JBAMIG010000025.1:16262201-16272463 GCA_037177335.1 Kiunga ballochi
ACAAACATTCTTCCAAGGATGACATACTGATGCTATAAAGAAGATTTAGATGTTACAATCTATGCGTTAAACGAATTGAACATGTTTGGTAATTTTGGGGTCTTTTGTACAGTTTGTACAGATCATTTAAATTATGACAAAAAATCTGTTTCCACAACAATAAAAAAAACAATAAAATTACACGGTTATGAGTTAATTTTATGTGGTCTGTGGTTACTTTGTGTCTAATTTGGGTAAATTTATGTTGTATTTGATCACTTCCGTTTTCTCCCTTTGTTTTATGTCTTATTTCTGTTTTGTTATGCAACATATTTCGCCAATGACAATTAGCCGTTTGACCCATGCCCATGCCAAGTCGACCTATTTTGTTATATGTACTAACATTTTGAGTAAATTCTTTTTTAGCAACCATTTTTGAAAAGTTGGTAATTATTTTAATAACTTGTGATGTGAAATTAATTAAACACACAACTCTACTTTAATTTATCTCCTGATAAAAATTATTCACAACCCATCACCCTAAAAGTGCTGAAGTAACATTTATACATAACTTTTAAAATAACAATGCTATAAACATTTGTTTCAGGTTAAAAATAGCAGAAAATCAAGGAATATGTTAAATAATTAGCAAAGAAATGTTTTTTTCCTATAATGGAAATTAGCATTAGATATATGCACTCATATATGGAGCATCAACACTGTTTAATAAGAAACCTACATGATGCAATGAGAAGGAGAAACTGTGCAACATTTATTGTTTACATGACTGCACACTACAGCAACTTGAGCAGCTCAGTAATGCATAAAGATACACAATACCCCTGCTCAGTATGTCTCCATGGAGGATGTCTGACATGCCCTATGTGCCAGTGTGGTGAATAGCAATGGGACCACCGACCCACAGCTTGATCTAAGAGCTGACAGTACCCATCCCCCCCACACGCCCATCTGCGCTGCTCTGCATAAGCAAGCAGCTCTGGTGCATGCAGAGCCACAAAAGACTAGTGTGTTTCATCTGCAGATCTGAGTCTTTTTTTTTTTTTTTTTAGAGATTTAAATTTATTTGACTTTTTGTATTTTGTTCATGGGATGAAAGTCACATTAATATAATGTCTTCACGTTAGGTTTTTCTCTCGTCAACCCAGTGTGAGCAATGCACAGATTCATTCCCCTCCATAAACACTTGTCCTGGAAGATAATTATCACTTGTGAGTGAAGGTTAGCGCCTCTTAAGATGAGTTAAGGAGACTGTTGATGGATGTCTGCTTCAACTTTTACAGGTGTAACAGATTTATTTTAGAGATGCTTTCAGAAAAGATTTTAATTCGTGTTCATTTTTTCTTTTTTTATGTAATCAAAACATATTCAAATAAATAAATTTCAGCTGCTGGAGTAAATATCTAATTATACTCCTCCAAATGTAATGTGAGTTTAAAAATGCTTTCTCCAGAGTTTTTGCAGGAGGTGACTACCAACAGTCTAAAACCTAAATATTTTACTAAGGAATAGATCCTGTTTTTAGCTTGTCACAAATTAAATTAAGCTTTATGAAAACTGAAAAAAAGGCACCTACCAAACATTTTTGGCTCAAAAAATACAAGCAACTAGAAGCAATGCAGGACTTACCATTACACGGCCTCCAGATGTTTTAGGAGACTTGTGTGCTCTGGAATGTGAGCTTTTGTAAAACCTTTTCCCCCTCAAGCTGTTCTGGTTCAGGTTTATATTATGTTCATCTGTTCTCTGAATGCTGATCCAGAACTGGTTTGACATTTTTAAGCTGATTTAAGTTAAACCTTATAGAGGCATTTCTGTTCAGTGTTACTACATGTTATTATTCTCAGCTGTTGTTTGTTGATAGAAACATGAGCTTTTTCACTTTACTTAAATAACAAGATTTTACATTTTAACATGCTACATTCCCTAAAAAATAAATCAAATTTATATCTGGAAACTTCTAATTAAAACTTGACAGTACACTTTATGTTATGTGTAATCTAATGTGATGACATCAAGTTTAATTGAATTTGATTTAATCTGGGGAGAAATGATCTACTTTAAGAATAGAATGAGCTTAATTTAGCACACAAAGTAAGTAAATTTGTGTTTGGCTGATTATTTTTTATCAAAATATCCTTTAAAAACGCTTACTTCAACCTAATAACCACCCATAACTCAAATGTTAAGAGGCCTTATTTCCAGACTGTCAAACATTTTAGTGTTTAGGCGCCATCTCCTGGCAGGGTGACAACATTACTTGTTGAGTCTTAACTGCGTGTGACGCGACGTGATGACGTTACGCACACGTTGACGCCATGACGCAAGCAGAAGTGAAGCAAGTCTGTCTCGCCTCCTACCTTTTTAGAACCATGGATTATGTTATTTCCAAGCCCAGATGTCGTTCAAACAGCAGCCAACTGGTCGACTATGGGTCCAGTAAGGCTCCCAGCGACTCCGTTGCTCGATTTAACGTCTAACCAGACGATAGAAGTGGTAAGATTAATTACAAACTGTGCATAGAAAGCGATAAATTGTGTGGAAGACGTGTCTGCTGGTGTTGTGATATTTGCACACAGCCTCATACTGAAAATAGTAAAATTTCTATTTTTTAGTACAAACGTGGTATTCAACATATAGAGCAACTAAACAGTAAATAACAACATCTAGAAAGAATTAAAAAGACCATTAATGCACTATATATATTTATTTTGGAGACATATTTAATAATAATAAAAAGACAAGCACATAAGAGTGTATTTTCTGACATTTTTCCCATATTATGACAGCATAGACTGTTTTAGGAAAAATCCTGCGAGCATTTTATTTTAAATAATACAAAGACAAATACAAAAAATGTCAAGTTCTTATATAATCCTATGTGATTTAATCTGGAGATGATAATCAGTTTACCTCAGTGTGTTTTCCCATGTTAACCCCTGCATTTTAATAAAACTAGTGTGAACCAGAGGATACAGGAGCTGCTTTACACATGACACTGAAACTGTTTTATTTGCGTTGCAGGAGAGCCACTGTGAACCTAAAGATGAGGCGCCTGTCCAGAAAGAAAGCTCTGAGCCTGGTGAAAGAGCTTGATGCCTTCCCTAAGGTTTCGGAGAGCTACGTGGAGACGTCAGCGTCAGGAGGGACAGGTGATGCATCCATTTAAAGATGCAAACAGCAGCAATAAGACAATGGAAGAGTAACTTTTCCTGTGTTGATCTCTCATCCACAGTGTCGCTTTTAGCTTTCAGTGCCATGGCTGTTCTGGCTGTCTTGGAGTTCTTTGTTTATCGAGACACGTGGATGAAGTATGAGTATGCAGTTGACAAAGATTTTTCAAGGTGTGTGTTTATGGTGCATTTACTGACTTTTAATGTGTTATGCATGTTGCAAAATATCTATATCTTTTCATTTCAGTAAACTCAGAATAAACGTTGACATCACGGTTGCCATGAAATGCCAGCGTGAGTCTCTCTGCTTCTCTATCATTTGAAAAGTCTCTCACATATGTAGCGTGAATAAAACACACTTTTAATGTGGTTTCTGTCTGCAGATGTGGGCGCGGACATTCTGGACTTGGCTGAAACGATGATCACATCCAGTGGCCTGCAGTATGAACCTGTGCGTGAAATCTTTCTGAAAACATCAGATCATTTTATTGGGAGGGTTTAATAATTCTCTCCGTTTGATCAGGTTATTTTTGAACTGACACCACAACAGAGACTGTGGCAGAGGTAAGATCTCAGTTTGGCAGACTAAATGAAAGGAAGTTGCCTGATGCAGAGGTGTGAAATAAACATAAAATTGGAGAAGTGTTGCATTTTGATTCCAGGGGTGAAAGTTTTGCAAGCTTTTCTTTGTCCTGCAGGACTCTGCATCTCATCCAGAGCAGGCTGAGAGAGGAGCATGCTCTACAGGAGGTTCTCTACAAAACGCTGCTGAAAGGAGCTCCGACTGCTCTTCCCCCTCGGTCAGTCTCATTCATGCATGCAAACCCTGAAGCCTTTCCGGATCCGTTTTTAATAAATCTGGATTATTGCAGGGAGGATGCCTCTACGGAGCCTCTTAACGGCTGCAGGATACATGGACATGTCTATGTTAACAAGGTGGCAGGTAACCTACACATCACTGTGGGAAAGTAAGCAGCTTCTTGGATAATTATAAAGTCTTAAAATGGTGTCATTACATGAATTAGTGATAATAGCCTGCTAATATAAAACTGTCTCTTTCAGACCGATTCACCATCCTCAGGGTCATGCACACATAGCAGCGTTTGTGAGCCATGAGTGTGAGTTAGTTTTTCCTAATGCTGCTTACATGCAGTCTTTTATAATTACATGAAACGTTGCAGCTCTTTTTTGGATTTGTCTACATTTAGCGCTGCAGTAGCATGATAAGTCTTTATAATAATCTTTTAGGGGGATTAGACAAAGAAAAATCCCAAAATACTAAACATAAGAGCAGGATTATTTCATGTATTTTTATGCTGCTTGTTGATTAGCTCATCAGGAGGGTATTCTCGAAGACCATCCAGATTTTAAGGGTCTTTAGTAGTATAATATATATATATATATGTATATATAATATTATACAAGATCCCCGTGATTATCCTCCACAGCTTGAACCAACTCATCCTCTCATCTTTGCCCTGCAGCGTACAACTTCTCCCATCGAATAGACCATTTGTCTTTCGGTGAGGAGATCCCAGGCATCATCAATCCTCTGGACGGCACGGAGAAAATCACCCGTAACAGTAAGTTTGTGCTTTCCAATAAATTATTAAAGCTCTTCTGTAGGAACTTCCTCTCAAAAAACTTGTGGGATTGAAAGAATAATTGACGTTCTTCTCTATGAAACTCACTTTAGAAGGTCCCGGTTGACTTTTCCTGCTTCGTCGTCTCTCCTGCAGATAACCAGATGTTCCAGTACTTTATCACAGTGGTGCCCACAAAGCTGAACACATACAAGATATCAGCTGATACGCACCAGTTCTCTGTGACAGAGCGAGTGAGTACTCTTAACAAAGAAGCACACGGGTGGATGATGGCGGGTGATGCTAAATGCTGTGTCTAACAGGAGCGGGTGATCAACCATGCCGCTGGCAGTCACGGTGTCTCTGGCATCTTTGTTAAATACGACACCAGCTCTCTGATGGTGACGGTGAGCGAGGAGCACATGCCGCTGTGGCAGTTCCTGGTGCGACTGTGTGGCATAATCGGGGGAATATTTTCCACCACAGGTGATGCAATATTGTGTATTTTTTTCATATGAAGGAGCATTGTAGGACACATTAGCAGTACCACAATGTTCTTCACTGACATGTTTCTCATTTGGATGACAATCTGTACGTTCCTGCAGCTGTCCCTACTGAGCAGCGCTCAAAGTCACTTTATCACTTGTTTTTCCCAGAGTGCTGAGTCATGTTCCAGCTCCAAGTTGCATGCTGGTAACGAGATATTGATACACTGGACATTTCCAACAGGAACTGTGGGCGGTTTACCAGAAAAGGCAATAGAGCAAGAAGTAAACTGGAATCAACGTCAGGCTGACTTTTACTGGCAAGAGAGAGCTCAGAGAATAGACGGGATTAAGATGGATGCTGAATTAGTGCTCGTTAAAAGGGACAATCAGGTCTTATCCGACTATCTCATGAAAGGAAACTTCCGCTATGCTCTTGTGATTTATAGTCCCAAAGGAGACAATCACTCCATCACCAGTCAATTTTACTGGATAACAACAGCTGCCTGATGCAAATTTGATTATACCAACTTGTGCTCGTTGAACAGATAAGATCCTCTCAGGAATGGTGCTGACAACCCGACAAAGTATGCAGATTAGGTTTAAGCTGTTCTCCTTTATGGCTCTATGAATGTGGAATAAAATATCTATACCCATCAGAGCAGACTGGTCACTTCAGGAAACTTTAAGGAATCTCTTAGAGACATCTTGAAATAAGTCTTAATAAGATGTTAAAAGCTAACATCTGAACAACCTATTTGACTTTACTATAAATATGCTCTTATTTATATAAATGTCCTCAGATCTTTGCATGATGGATGCAGTTTATAGACCTTTTAAAGTCCCTCCACTGAATTTTAGCAGATTCTGTCTTTAGTGCCCCATAACGACTAATTCAGCATTCGTCATGAATCCTGTTTCTTCTCCGAGCTTCCTTCAGCCAGTAAAAGTCGGTCTGGTGATTTGTGTTCTCTCTTGCTCTGTTCTTTCTTTTCCCATTTTGTGTTTACTCGCCGATTCGGGCACGGTTTGCATTGTAAATGACCAGTGTGTTGCTGTTTAGGTGTCAGCGCATGACGCAGTGCCATAAAGCTAAACATAGCTGTTGCACCAGGCTCTGGGACAGAAAAACAATCTTTGTAGCGTAGTTTCTCATCTTTGGGATGCTACAAGGCAATGGGATCTACACAATGAATGTCATAAAAATGTTAAAAAAAAAAGTCATTATGGGTTTCTTATTAATCTTCTCTGAGGAATATCGAGTACACAAACTATTTTAGTATTTTTAACACAAAGTGTGCTCCCTTGTGCTTCGTCTCTCACAGGGTTGCTTCACAGCCTCGTTGGCTTCTGGTTCAACATCATCTGCTGCCGCTTTAAACTCGGCATCTACAGGCCCAGAGAGGTGAGTTCCTTCTCTTTACAGGGACCATCGTCTGCTTAGAAACAAGCACAGTAAAGACATATCTAAATCTACTTTCAGGACATGGAGCCACACAATCAGTTGAATAATCTAAACAACCACCAGACTCCTCTGCTGGCTCACAACGGCCCTGAGTAGCTTCTTCACCACAGTGGGATGCAGAACAAAAGCTGTGATGTTCACTAAAACACCTCACTGTGTTTGTGTTGTAACTGCTGGTGTTTGTAGCTGTTGTAGTAATTAGATGTGTATTACACTGAAACATGGCAACACTGTTGTTTCAATTAAAAGACATAAATCAGAATGGCAGACAAAAGGCACAGCTGCATTTCTTTGTTTATTTCAGTTTTGTCGAGCAATCTTGAAGTGTTGTCAGAGCGGGGAACACAGGTGGTCAAAGAATTTGCAAATGACACCAGAAAGAAGGAAGATGTCCATATTTAGAAGCTGCTGTTTGCTCCAGCTTGGGGTTTATAATGATGCTCTGTTGTCAAACACACACAAAGAAGACAAAAACTCCACACGGACGACAGAATTAAAACAGCCTCGCAGCTCTTTCAGGACAACCCTGCTTCATCGTGCAGGTCGGGACGAACGTAGACGGTTAATACGCCAGACAAGCTTTGCATAAAATTGAGTTTTGTCCCTTTAAAAAACAAAACAAACAAGAAAAACTTTCCTCACAATGACTTATTAAGTCAAACCTCATGACGTAGACATTGTTGCTCTGTTGTTCTTGTTCAGCAGAAATCAGACTTGCCTGTCAAACATAATACTTTTGGTAGACTGATGGAAGCTCTGTGTTCCAGTGAAAACAAGCAAAATCCTTTTGGTAGTGTATATGTACAGAACTTCCAGAACCGAGTTAAAAGATGATGGCCAGGTCTGATAACGGCCTTCTATAAGGCGTAGCATCCCTCATGGCTTTGCACTTGATCAATAAGTTGTCCCTTTCCTAGTTGCCTTTAACCGGCTTCTTTTCATCTGGAGTTTTATGCATCGCTAAAACCACATTTAAGACGGATCAATCTTTTTACGGTGCCTCTCTTTACAAAACCTACATGAAAAACCTCTTAAATCAGTAGCTGCTTCACATCCCCTCTTCCTGCTGCCATCCTACTGCTCATTCAGTGGAGTTGTGACGTCTGAAAGAGGAAGAACCATTTAAACCCAAAACATTGACTCAGATTCTCTCTGGCCTAAAACAGCCGGCAGGATCTCATTTAGAGTTTTTAGATTATTTTACAAAAATATAGATTTTTAAATATGTTGAAGCTCATTTTACAGGTATATTATGGGACTCATTGTGGCGCTCATCCCCCCAGGGAGCTTGTCTTCCTCCTCCACTGAGCAGCAGAAACCGTAGACTGATCTCATCAGAACCAATCCTACATTTTTTTATTCCAGCATGACTTCATCAGCATTATCTGCATCTTAACCCTTCATTTGGCATTTCTGACAACTGCAGTAGTCTTTTGTAATCTTCCTGTGTCCGTCCCCAGAGAGAAATGTGCTCAGGGGGTTGTTTCATAAAGCTCAGCGAGGACCTGTTGTGGAACATTGTACAGTATATACTACAGTAGGTTATATAAATAAACTTCACTCTGATGTACTCTTATTTATATATACTACACTGCCAAGGTCCAACACATGATCCGTCTCGCCTCTGATGCAAGTATAAAGATGTAAAAGTAGTAAACTTAGTTCAGTAAAAACTGCTGTACAAACAGGCATAAAGTGGACGAGCATTCAAACAAACAAACCGGCAGCAGCCTCAACAGCAGATCGAGGTTTTTTTTATGTTGTGGCCAAATTTAGGATTTTAGATGTCATTTTATTGATCTGTGTATCGGCCTCGATAGATGAGCAGCCCTGAGTGTCATCTTAAAGAGGCAGGCGATACACAGAGATCCATATCAGCTGCGTATCAAACACCCGGCGATCACGACAGTAAAAAAAAAAAAAAAAAAGGTTTAGAAATCATCTTGCGACGATGCACTACCATATTTCAAGTATGAAAGAAAGGCAAAGTGTAGCTGAGAAGGTGGGAAACTAGTTGATGTCACACGAAAGGCTTATTCTTGCATATATAATTGGCCACTGAAGAAAATGGTATAAAATGAACAAGACTTTTTGTTTTGGACGGGGTTTGCGGATTGAACTGTGTAGATACTGATGACAGATTTTCAAACAAAACAAGTCATGGCTAGTAGACCTCCTTTTTTCCTCCTGTGGGCTTCGCTCAGCTGCAGCCCTCCCCTGCATGGAGCCCAGCTTGTCCACACAGTGTCTGAGTCTCCGAGGGCTGCCGTCTCCGGCTCGATGCAGAGAGGAAGACTCAGTTGGTTAAGGTGCTGGATGCACGGAAGTAGGAGAGGAACTTGAAACAGAGGCTGACCACGAAGTACCAGATGTTCCTGGCCATCTGGGAGCGGGCGATGAACACCCTCCAGATGAAAATCACTAGCAATGTGTTGAAGGTGTAGCGGATGTTCCTCAGTCTGGGAGGCAGGAAAGGAGAATGGGTCAGAGATCTGAATCATTAACACAGGAATACACATTATATCCAACAAAAGACAACACAGTATGCTGAAGTTTGGACAAACCCGGTAAGTTAGTGAGAAATAACAAGGCACAAAATGAAGGATATATTTGTATTAAATATTTTAGTGTCTGAGATGCTGTTGTGGCGTACTGCTATACAAATAAAGCTATATTTTTAATTAAAAAAACTTAAAAATCCCAGATGAAGCAAACTAACATTTAATTGAATGTTCCAATAAAGGTGGATCATTTTTGGGATGATGCTGTGTTTCCTCGCTGACTTACTTCCTCAGATGCTGCCTGGCAGCGGGAATGTCAGACATGTCTTCGTTCAGGACGTACTTCTTGGTGCCGATGCAGTAATTCTCGATGTACTCAGGCCAGTTCAGCTGGCGCACATCAAAGTTAAAGGTCTGGAGAACACAATGACATCTCTGTTAGGTGTTGCTCTGACACAGAGACCAACAAAAACTTCTGTCAGTGTGTGAGGAATGCAGCTGGAAGCACGGCATGGATAAATAGGAAAATCCCACCTTCCTGTCCTCCGGAGTAAGCTGGCTCATCAGCATGCTCATGTTCTCAGAGTTCCACTCCCAGTCCTGGCTGCTGAAGTACTCCAGCAGGCTGATGGCCTTGTGCAGCCGGTTGAAGATGCGCATCATCCTGCAGCGACAGACAGGTTAAAACACGGCTCAACTTCATGTTAGGTCAACATGTCTGCGTGTCTTACTGCGGCTTCTGTCCAGACAGACGGAGGAAGAGGTCATAGATGAAGGCCGGGAACTTGTGGCTGACCAGGATCCAGTACTGGTTGATCAGGTAGTTAGAGGTGATGTTTGCGTTGGGCCTGCGGAAAGCTTGCTCCAGAGGGTTCCTCTTAAAGGACGACATCACGTGGTGCTCTGAGCGAGGTGGAGGAGGGACATTGTTTTGAATATCAGCTTTATCTGCAGTTTCCAAGATGTGTTCGGTCAGATTTAATTTATATATATATATATATATATATAAAAAAATCTAAATAAATATAAAATAAATATAAATATATAAAAAAAAATAT
>JBAMIG010000025.1:16285461-16296105 GCA_037177335.1 Kiunga ballochi
CTGAGAAAAGGAGGGGAGCAAGACCACCGTTCTGGCTGTGGGGGGGGGGGAAAAAAAAAGGGAAAAAAAAAAAAAAAAAAAAAAAAAAAAAAAAAAGGAACGGGTTGCATCCGCATTTACCTTAGAAATGCAAAAGACAATTGAACAACAATGTGCCCCAAAGATTGTCTATAGTATGAAGAGAGCTCACTTCAAACTATTTTTGGCAGAGATTTTAGTCAATTGGTCTGCGATGAGGCAGGGAGACCTGGATGTCTTTTATTAGCACTGAGTCATCGGTTATTTCACATTTAACAACAAACTTTGTCAGCGGCAGGGTGGAGTTGTGTCTGCGACTGTGCTCAACCCCACTGGAGGTAAAGAACAAGCTGCAAGATGTCCCCAAACATGTCTGCAGGAACAAATAGCCACTTTAGCCTCAGGAGGAAGGGCAAAGTTATCTCTCATGATGGAGGATATAACAGGCTTTAGCCACTTTAAATGGTGAGAGTTGTGGAAAGGCACCTGGATAATGGATGGGTGGATCTCTGGCTCAAAAAAGGCTGAAAATCTGGAACTTATTTGGAGGAAACATCTCAGTAAAACAGATTTTAAATGTAGAATTAGGATGAGTTCCGACTCCACCTCCTCTAAACAGGCATACTGTACACCGCTGTCTCATGTACAGAGGAAGTTAGTAGACTGCATTGTTTTCTACCTGACTTTGAATAACAGTAGAGTTTCTCGCATCCAAGCTACTTCCTCATTTCTTTAAAATCATGAAACAATGCAGCATGCTCAATGAGATGGACTTCCTCTGGACGTTAGTCTCACAACATGAAGTTCCTGCTACATTACACAAGAAAACATACAAAAAGAAATGTTTTATGGGGTGAATGGTTTCACTGGAATGGCAAAAGGCTGTGAGTGCTGTAAAAGTGTGATTAAATGTAGCTTTAGGTGTTTTTGTGAGTTAAAGCAGAAAGTGAAGTGTGTGTGTGTTTGACGTTAACGTGAGGCTCACTTGAGTGGCTCGTCAAAGCGGATGGTGGCGGCGCAGTGGAAGACGATGTCGATGCAGGCCGTGAGTTTCTCCACATCCTCCGAGCTGATGGCGAGGCCGGGCTGCGTCAGCTCGCTGCTGATTGGAATGATTTTCTGGTGGAAGTCAGGGTCGTCCTCTCTGACTCGGTCAAACAGCTGCAAGACACAACAGGACAGCGGATGAGCTTTAAACTGGAGATGTTTCAGCAGTAAAGTGTGAGAAATGCCGAACAACAGAGTGGGTGGTTGATAATTCTGCTTATAACCCACCTGAGCTGGAAGGCAGAACAATTACAAACTCAAATGTTGAAGCTAAACACAAAGAAATTAAGTAAGTAAGCAAGAACAGCAAATATGTTACACAGCAAAATGACTTAAATCAGAAGAACACAACTCTTTCAGTTACATCATCTCATCTGGATGCTTTCTAATCTAAATAAATATGTCTTTAAAACTTAATATTGGCTTCCAGAACACAAAAACACCAACGTACAAAGAGCAGCCAACACCACAAACATGATGCAAGTGTCCTCCAAAAGAGTCAGATCTTACTGTTGATGTCCAGTTATAAGCTCACAGACCGGATCATGAAAAGACAACAAAAACAAACAAAGAAAAATCTAGACCATGAAACAAATAAGAATTGAGCTCTTCCACAATAACAATATCTTTTGCCGAGCAATGAGCGAGGTAAAGGAAATAACATTTCTTTGTTTATCTGACAATTTTACCTAGGATCCTAGTGGTACCCCAAATACTGCAATGAGAGGACTCGGTTCAATTTCTTACCCCAGTATGTCTGAAATGGCTCCAAAGATTTCCAGTAGTCTCCAACCAAACATGACCAAAACATGTGCGCAAGATTATAAGGACTCTGTGAACATTGATCACATTAGTCTATAGTATTTGGATAAATCTGTGCAAGTTTAGTTGTCCTATAATGTAACTTGTGACATACTTTAAATTGTGTCAGGTGGAATTTTGCATCGGAAGAAGAGGACAGGAGCACAGCTGTCCACCAGTCATCACAAAATGAGATGCCTAATTCCCAATTAGTTTTCATTTTGACCAGAGCAGGGGGGGGGGGATCTGGTACCAGCAGATCCTATAAGAAGGAAATGTGTTGATGAATTCTTAAAGAAGGAGGGGAGACAGGGATTGAAGAAGTGTTTGCTTTAAGGAAGTGATGAATTTGGAAGTATCTAAAAAGGTCAGACTGCTGAAGGTTAAACTTAGAGTGAAGCTCTTCAAAACTGGGGAAAATATCATCTATATAAAAATTTCCAATTGTCCCCAAGCCCTGCCTCTCCCACATAGTAAATCTGGCATCAGTCTGAGCAGGTTTAAATGACATATTGTTACAAACAGGGGTACTAAGAAGAAATGCGTGGTGGTATTTCTGAGTAGCAGGTTGTTGCTTGGTACAGTTTTGAGCCATGAGTTTAACTGTAATCCCTTCACAAACTGTTTTCAAAGTAGAAAACACTCCGACTCGACAAATGCACGTGATGGTTTGGATGGATTATTGTGAATGGCGTCAATGAAACTCTGAGCTGCCAGTAGTTAAGAGCTAAATCGGATCTAACTGGCTAACAAAGGTAGGTGGGCTAAAGCTAAAGTGTGCTGTTACACTCTGTTTATACCTGTCAGTAAAAACAAATTTCAAGTTTAATAAATGAATGACTTATAAAAAATTCACCCCCTCACCGTTTCATGACGGTAAAACTTGATTGGCTTTTTTAAACATTAGTCTATGGATTTTACCGTTTTGAAGCCCCTAGTGGATTAGAGGTGAACTGCATTTTTGGGCACTTTTGTTAAATGGAGGTTGCAACATGGTGATAACACGCACATCTTAGACTTATTACTCCAGAGGAAACTTGCATCTTCCTGTGCATTTACTCTTTTGGTTTAAAAAAAAAAGATTGCTTTTCAGGTAACTGGCCTTTTTCCCACTTAATCCCAATTTTCCTCACAGTGACGGTGCTGTGCGTGCGAGGACAGATAGCGCCGTTCCTATGCTACCTCCTCATTTAGCAAATGACTGTGTGAAATCATCACAGTATGTTTTGTGCTAGTTAGCATTAGCAGCCCTGGATTCACACATATGGTGAATCAAGGAGTCATTTTTAATACCTCTACCATATATTATGTTGTGAAAAATCATTTTTCTCATTGAGAATGAAATTAAATTGGATATTGCTCCTTTTAAATATGCATTACAATCAGAAAGGAAGGTTTTTGAAATCGTCAGTGTTCTCATAGCTTTGCCCTGTTGCTTTTTGAAGACAATGAATAGTGTATAGACCTGCTTCGTGGTAAAAAAATTACCACTAAAACACAAAGCTATTACTGCTTTTTTTGGCCCACCTGCTTTTTTCTTCATTCGATATATAAATGCATGTAGAATCTTAGACCGTTTAATCCCAGTCAGCATCCAGACAGAACACACTCCATTGTTAGATTATGAGGCTAAAATGATGTGAAAAAATGTACCAACAGATAAAGCAGCATACAGGACTACCACAACAACAAACCAGTATTTATTACCAACATTAGATCAACTGTGACCACGCCTTTTCTCATCTGCATATTATTCTGTCAAGTCTTGGCTTTCAGGTGGAAAATAATGGCATTTAAACAAAATCAAAAAGTATTTACATAATCAAACATTTTTTCTCATTTAAGCTCCTATTTACTGAATGAACCTCACAAAACCAACTGAAACCAGCTGTTTTGGCACCACTGTGCATAAAAATATCTTGGCTTCGTTCCAGCCAGTATTTTGCACACATTGCATGACAGGAAGTGGCTTCATCACAATATCAAACTCAAAATAAAGGTTTCTCAGTAACCAGTGATACTCCATTACTATAATGATGGTGATATTATAGTGCATTTACCATATAAAGATTTATTCTTTAATTTGTTTATCTAAATCTTTTCAATTACACATCATAACTTGACAGTAGTATCTTTATTTTACCCCCCCTCCTTTTCCAATAAAACCTTTTCACACTTCTTCATTGAGATAAAAATCTGTTGGTACATTTCTGCTACTGGCTAACATTTATCCAATCAGAATCTCTTTTTGTTGCTTACCCAAGATCCTTCACTTTCAACGAGTGAAACCAGGCTAAGAAGCATGGTAAACATGCACATTTTAATCCACCCACTTTAAGATTAATTTGAGCCAAATCCACACTGCAGAATCCTAACATTAAACACTTTTTAGTGCTTTTACATCAGTAGCTTCACATAAATGAGTTTATGTTAATATTATATTTCTCTGCCACAACTTTCAGGCATCATTTAAGCAAACCAGATGTGCTAATTCTACAGTTTGGACTTTCTTTGGGCATGATTGCTGCATGTGGGAACTGAGGAAAGCAGATGCAGGCAGCTAGCAGCTGTTTTCATTGAACATGACTCAGACTGAGGAATATTTCCTGATAATGTCTTACTGTAAACACACAGAGGGTCAGTGAGTCAGCCAGGAAAAGTAAGTGGCTCATTGAAGAAGTAAATGCACTCCCCGCTCTACACATAACACTATCAGGGCTTTTCATTTCTCAAACCTCTGACTATGTTAGTGACCTCTATCCAGAATACAAAGAAATGTGTAACCCGACACAAAGCCCTGCTTGTGGGAAATTATTCCACCTGTTTACTCTGCTGTTTGCCAACTGAGGGCCAGAGATGACATTCCAGCATGGAGGGGAGGGGGTGGATTATGTGAACTCTTGTCTAGATTTGTGAGCCCATGCAGCCTTTATATCCTGCAGAGAGCAACGTGCTGCACCCCTCTGGGTCTGCACATGAATCCGCTGTGCTGTGTCATGAGATGGTCTGAAGGCAGCAGCCTCAGATGTCAGGTTTCATCATGCATGTGTCTCTGTGGGTTCTGGTGGTGCTGCTTTGCCTCTAACACGACTGGCTGCAAAGCAGCACCATCTCAGTTTGACACATGGTATGGGATGGCATGAGACGAAAAAAAGCGGGGGGTGGGCGGGGGATTGCCACTGGAATATGTACTGTTATGAAACTGCAGCTGAGTGTCAGTTGTTCAAGCTAGCTGAGCAATTTTTACAGAGGAGGACAGATGTTGAGTTAAACAGCCACAAACAGCTGTTTGGACTCGTTTTATATATCCGTCTCAGTTTTTTGGCTTCGTAAGGCCTCTCTTCCAGTATACTGTAATACAGGCTGCTCATGTTATCCACAAGGTCTGACCTACAGTATGTGATGTCATAAGCGGGAATAATTTCTAACTTAGGGAAGGGGATATTTTCTGCATGGTGGTGTAGCACTGTTAGCATTATGTAATGTAAAAATATTGGTGTTTTTCTCTCCTCTGCTCTGAGTCAGCACCTGGCAGCGACAGCGGCCGGCACTTTGCACAGAGTTGCAGCAGCATCAGAGCATTGCATTGATTTATACATTAGGGAATACAATTTCTTTATATCATCCCAAAGTATCAAATCCATATGTGCACAAACTGTTTCCTCTTTATGACTCACAAAGTCATTGACCTCAGTCCATCTTCCGCTTGTGAGGGTGTAGCCTGGCAACAGTAAAACAAACCAACCAAAATTTATCATCAGGCATCACCTCATTAGCCACAAGCCTGTGTGGGGAGAGTGACTCTGCCTATAGCCTTGAGGCTGTGACAGCAGAAGGCTAGATGTCACAAGCAATACATTTATACCAGGGGATAAACATGAGAGTCGAGACCCAAAATGATTTTTACGACGTCCATAAGGGTTCTTTAATCTCTTATTAATGTAGTCTATACCTGTTGATGCTCTGGTTTGGTAACATTAAAGCAACAGCAGGGAAAAAGAGGGAAAGCTGAAAGCAAAAAGTGATGATTTAGAATATGTCAGTGATGTTCCGTCCAAAAAGCTAAAGTTATACAAGTAAGAACTTACATGGTCAATACTTGCCCAACTTTGAAATGAAACCTTCTTTAGTATTTGAAGAAATACTTATATCACAGTTTGACCTGATATTTTTAAACCAGTTTTACTGGTTAAGTGTAATTTATGTTGGTTTGGCTCATTGTTTCTACTGAGATACTGAAGAATGACATAATACATAAAGACGTATTTGATCATTTGTTGCAAAGATGGATGTTGAGTGCCAATTGTTTGTGCTTCAACAATCACATTGTTCTGCTTTCTTTGAACATTTTCTGTTTCAGTCCCTGATTTCTGACCAGAACTGCTGAAATGAGTGGGGATTGCACGCTATACTCACCTCCTCTTGGAGGTACAAAGTTTGTATTGTGTTATGCATCGTGATGGGCATCTGCCAGTTGGTTAGCACGCTAAATCTTGCTGCAGTTTTGATTGCTCTGTCCTCATAGTCTGTTGATAAATTTAGAGAATACGTTTTAAGTAAGTTTTAAACCCATCCATCCATTTTCATACCGCTTCATCTAATTTAGGATCGCGACTCGCTGGTAGCTAGAGCCCAGCAACCTAACCAACAAACTTTAAACTAACAGGGATATTTTTGCACATTTTCTTTGTTCTGTAATTTTATGTAATCTTTCCAATAATAAGAAGTATGCACGTGTTATCATTGTGTGTTAATCTTTCTGGACTCAGGCTAAATCTATTGGAAGCAGACAGAGTCAATATATGTCATATTTCTTTGTTAAACAAATTTTGTACTTCAGCTAAATAGATAATAAAAACTATATTGCCCCTGCAGGTTTGAAACCATTCAGGCTAAAGGCTTATTTGCGCTTTACGTTGCAGGAGTTGTGCATCCTAATAGATGATGAGGCAGCATACATGGCCAAAATATTTCTGAATATTTCTGTGGCTGAGTTAACGCCTAACAGAATAAAAGTGCATCAGGGTCAGCAGGGTGAACAATGTGGGCTTCAGAGAGGCCTTTGTTACATTTCTACGAAGAGATGGGCATTGTGGGATTGGGATGTTTGGTAAAAGGCTCTTTGGATAAGTGTTTCTGTGCCAGCCGTCCACTGCTCGCATTTAACACTGCACCCTTTTCCCTCCCACGGGCGTCAGGAGCAAACTGCCTTGCACAGGGAGACAATGATCCAGTTAGCACTGCAGCAGCTCCTGTGGTGGAAGCACAAGTGGTTTTTGTTGTGGTCAATCAAACAAACAGTTACAAAGGTCAGCTAAGGAGTGATTTTCTTCTCCTTTAACATATAGAGGTGCCATGGGGTCATGGTTTAACTGTCCTCACTTCTGAATTGGGCCATTTTTAAAACCCTGAAAGTAATAAATCTTCCATCAAGAGTGCTTGAAGTAGCCACTGTGTGGACTTTCACAGTAACCCAAGACTAATGGCACTTTCCTTTCACCCCAGCAACTCGAGATGCTATTTAAACAGCCTCTCTTCTTTCTAACTCCCCTTTAGCTGGGCTCTTTTCACAGCCCCTTCTCCCTGTGAGAAAAGGAATGACAGAAGGGCAAAGAAAGAAAGGAAGCATTAGAGTTGTGGGAAGATTGTGAGAAAGGTAGTTTTTTTTTTTTTTTTTTGCTTTGGCATTGTCCCAGAAGGTTAAGATATTGGGTTACAATACAGCACAGTGTGAACAGAAATAATGATGGCCAAGCCCTTCATATTCAGAAAGCAAGTGGTCCAATGCTTCCACAGCTCCTCCTTCATCTTTCCATCACTGCAGGTGACAATCAGATATCTTTACTTTCAGCATATCTACCTGTCTTTCTCCCCTCCTAAACAGGTCCATCTCTGCTCATCCTTTATAACATCCAATCCTGACTTTCAGCTTCTGTCTGCAGCTTTCCCTGCTGAGTATGCTGGACTCACCTAACTGGAGAGCAGCAGGCTGGCAAATTTACAGTAACCAGGGAAAGTCTGCAAAGTGTGTCAAAAGGAAGCAATTAACAGTGGTACCCTCAGCACTAACCTCCATTTTCAAACATGCACTGTCTAAATTAGTCACATAATAGGATGTGAGCGAGATTAATGACAAGAAAATGGGGATAGGAAGAGTATTTAAAAAGTGGAATAACTAGAACAGTTGGGTAGCAGGAATAAGGGGAGGACAGGGTAGAGTCATGAGAAGGAGGATGTAAGAAATACTTATTTCTCAGGTACCAGCAAGGATCAAAGGATTAAAAACAAACTGGTGGAAAAAAACAGTAAAGACTCTCATGAAGTTGTGAAGAAGGACAGACATGACTTATTCCCAGAGCTGATAGCAAATTAGAGAGAGACAGGAACCCATCTCTACTATGCCTATAGTCTTCAATCAGCCTCTGTCCTTGCCTCCCTGAGAGCCTCCCAGGGGCAGAGAAACACATTTTAAAACACCCTTACAGCTCTGGTCTTCATTTAAAACATCCTGACAGTAAAACTGATTCCAAAACAGGACTTTCCTCATCAAGAATAAGAAGAATCCATCAATAAGATGGATTCTTTAAGACTCAAAACCCCGAGGAGAAAATACACAGAGGGCTAAATTCAGTGGTCTTAAAGTAAATACTGTCCTCTGCTAATGCTGCATTTGGTGATTGGTACACTCTCATCTTTTTACTTTGAATGTCTCAGCAGCTTAAAAGCTTAGGGGATTGATCAGTTAGTGCAGGGAAGAGCCTGTCAAAGCAATCTAATGAAAAAGGAGGGTTTCAATTCAGCTGAAAAAACAAATCAATATGAACTAAGTAATTACTGTAACAATGATAGCAAATACAGTGTGCTGGCTTGCAGTTAAGTATGCTGGTGGCTACCGGTATTTTAGACAATGACCTCATGCTGCGCAAAGGATCCTTTTATCCACCTGGGACAGCACAGAGTGAAGAAAGAGCTTATGATTTGTTTCAGCTGTAGGTGGTAATCCCGATGAACATAACCCTCTTTGATAAAGGAAGCAGAGTAAGAGGACGCTCTGCCCCTTTCCAGACAAAAAGCAGAGTTTTCTCATCTTGACCTGACTGAATCTGACACCATACATTATACTCGCTCATTAAAAGCCTTTCATTGACTTTACGTCGCCCTAATTGTATCTATTCTTCTTAAAATGTAGTTGTACTCATGTTTCCAGCCACTGAAACCTGAATGAGACCATGAACCTGTTTGAACTATGACTGGTCAAACCAGCAAGCAGTGGTGAAAACATCTCAGATTCCTGATACGAATCTCTGCTAAAGAAGAACCATGAGAAACTTTTCACACCAGCAAAACTCCCAGGAGACCAGTCTTAGCAGTTCTAATGACCTTAATGGTAACAATATGTTCATCCGTTTCAAAAACCAGAGTTCATTTGGAGTCTGATTATATGGAAACACATCAGTCCCTTTCCCTTCAGGGATAGTAAAAGGACGACTGGTTGCCTCTCAACCCGTTGTGTCATATGGCAAGATACCAATTATGAGTAAAAAAAATGCCCAATAAAGCCCCAGACTGGAAGTGACAACTGGAACCAGCACCCTGGTCTCTGTGCAGGACTTAGCAAATGATGAGTCACAGAGCTTACAATCATCCTCTGAGCTTGATACGACATGATGCCATGCCTACCAGCATACCAGCTGCAGGAGTCCACAGTAAAGGGTACATGTCTCAGCATAGACACAGTCACTGGAGCTGGCAGAGATCGATATAGCTTAAATATTTACACTGTGGGAAGGATCACCAGGGCGTTGATGCAAACAAGAGGAAATCAATACAACAAAGCATTTATATTAGATAAGAGCACGGTAACGTAAAAAGCCGAAAACCACAGAGCAGAGGAGAACACAGCGACAAAGATGGTGGAAAATCACAAACTGCATTCAGTTTGAATTTTCATGGATCTTCAAAAAGCTTTGGACACAATCAATCATAACATATTGATCAATAAACGACATGGAATAAAGGAGTTAGCGGTGCACGGGGTAAGAAGCTATTTGAGCAAATAACTTGTGAAAGTGAGATAATATTTATCGTAGCGCTTGCTTAGCCTGGTGATTCTTAAAAAATAATACATATTGATCAATAGTGGAATAAAAAAAAGGCTCAATAAAAAAAGGATAAAAAGTGATACGTTAGCTTCAGACTAACGTCAATAGAAAATGCGTCTGGAAAGCTAGCGGTTAGCATGCGCGAACAAACTAAAGGGATTAAAACAGCTTTGTTTACCATTTACCTCAATAGTATCTGTGTTTACTTGCAGGAAAGCATTTTTATATGAAAACAATCTGGACAACATGGCCCTCAACCCTCCCTGCCTTTTACTGATTTCACCATATTTACTTTGAGCTGCTGTTTGGTGCAGAAAGCAAAGTCAGGTCTGATACCCCAACACACACGCACCAAGTCTGGAGCAAAGAGTATGCCTCACTGGGAGCAACTCCAAAGTGGAAGACAGTACAACTTCTTGGTTATTGGATCCAGAATCCCAACCATAGGTCCGACTATATCTAGCCAGAACCACTCATCCTCGCACACCGGCTCAGGCTGGGATGTTACATGTTTGTCCAGTGGCCTTTCTGTGTAGAGTTTGGATGTTCTCTCCATGTATGCGTGGGTTCTCTCTGGGTACTCAGCTTCCTCCCACCAAACAAGACATGCATGTTAGGAAAATAACTATGGTTAAAAATGATGCTTTGTAAGTCGCTTTGGATAAAAGCGTCTGCT
>JBAMIG010000025.1:16311358-16321523 GCA_037177335.1 Kiunga ballochi
ATAGTTTGTAGGGTTTGTTTCAATACCAATACTTTTCTCCTGAAAGCCAAGACTTGACTGTTCTATAAGAAATATGTTGAGTGGGAATAAACAGGTTGGGATTTTACATGCATTTATAGATATCATACATATTATATACTGTATATAAAACAAACAGAACCACAAAACTACGAACAGTAAAAACTGACTTGGAGTTTAAATGTCACATTACCATCACAAAAGGGGGATCAGTCATGCAAATGAGGATCTCGTGTTTTTAACCAATAACCTGTGATCCACAGGTGCAAACCTCAAAGTCTCCTCCCACCATTTAGACATCCATCTCCCCCCATTATGCAACCTTCCAGGCAGCAAAGCGCTGCCGTTTGGGCTGAAACTGCCTGCGCCTTCTCCTGAAAATCTCCATGCTTCTCACATATGTGCACTTTTTTCCCCTCTTTAAAAAAACCCATACTAAATCTGGTGCTCAGTAACAAACTCTCCCTGTACATGTGTCACTACGCCTGCTGGTGCTTGTGGAAAAGAATGATTCATCCCTCAAACATCCAACATCTCATTTTAATACACCGTTCATAATGTGAGCACCATTTTCCATGCCCACCTTGCATGTACTTGAAAATACATATTAAACCTCTTGGTCGAGATAAAAAAAGCCACGGAGCCCAGAAGTGTTTATGATCCATTTGAGGTAAACATCAATGCAAAGACTGACAAAAAGCCCTCGCACGCAGCAGGCAGTCGAGCTCACATAGTGGATTGTAGACATGCAGCGATGATGGAAACAGGCCCTAATTGGTGCGGCAACCTTACCGACCCAATGACAGAAACAGACAGCACAGAGGGCAACAGCTGCCTTGTCACTTACCCCACAGGCTCATTTCCCTAATGTGGAAAGTGGCTCGGATCTGGATCTCACTATTCAGTGAAGCTGCCTTCATATCCTCGTTTGACACCTTTACTGTTCGCTCTGCGGGCAGAGCTGGCTGATGAGTCAGTGCGTTGCAGCACAGTGACTTTCAGCGATAACACACAATTGACACTAGTTTTTGATGAAAACGGGCTCATTATGCGACGAGTACCTTTCTGTGCACATCTTTAATATGCACGAAGCTTCAGTGATACCGTATGATACGTCTCGAGCTCCATGACTCATCCATGAAAACTGATATCTGAAACGCAGCTATCTGATCAGGTATCCCGCACAGAGATACATTACAATGGACACACAACACCGCAGCTACATTTTCAGTTGGTACCAGACAGGTTTAGTGACAGAAGAGCCTTTCAAATGTCTCATCCATCCAGTATGCAGATTAGAGCTGAAGTGGAAATAACACGGCACTGATGATTTAGCAAATGAGACGAACAAATACCCGTAGATGTTTTCAGATTTTGGATTACCGTAATGCAACAGGATTTCCTCACTATATTGTAATCCTTTTATTGCTAAATGTGACATAAGAACGCACCTTCCAGAGAACCCTTCTTCTTTTTTGGTTCACAAAAACAAAATCATACCTGATGGGTATTACATCTGTCGCTTCTGAAAAAAACGTGGGTAGCCTTTAAAAACCACCGTGGGGTCATGTCGATATATTAAAGGAAGTGGAAGACAAATATCTGGGCCAGGATGGTGTTGTTGTGCAAGTGTTTTTTTGTGTGTGTTTCAGGGTAAAGATGTTGCAAGGGTCCACAAAGTCTGATACATGGCCTCTATGCTGAGATTTTTCTGTGCTCCGTCCTAAACTTGAAATCTCCAACTTTACTGAGTAAAATAGAAATCCCATGTCCTTCAGACTGGGTTTGATTACTCTGGTGTAAGAACTAATGGTGCTCTGCAGATTAGTCCACAGCCTTTGATTCTTTAAATGGAATAAAACATAACATTTAAATCATTTGATGGTACAAATTAGGGCTTCACAGAGTACAAAACTAACAATTACCGTGTGATCCTTAAATAATACATGCCCCAACAATGACTAACTGTAAAAAATAATCGTTTTTTATTGGGGGATTTTAGAAAAATGACATATTTATATAGTTCTAGATACGTCCGTGCTTAGGAGGTATGTGGACTTCAGAGAAAATACATCAGATTTAATTTCTTCCAAATTACCACACCTTTCAACCTTCTTATTGAATGTTTCCCTAATGTTGTGCTTTAGCTGTCTTTAATTAGCCAAATTCACACCAACCAGTGTCATCTACTGATTACACACATTTAAATAAGGACAACATTTTTATAAAATCTATTTTTAATCACTTATAAAACTGGAGTTTTCCAACAGAATACCTGAAATGTGTGAAAATCTCAATGATGGTGATTTTTATCCTCAGTGGAGGAACAAAGCTGCATTCATGTCGTTTCCAGGGGGCCTTGCAGATGACATGGGCACAAACTGAAGCTATCGCAGGGATTTCGAACAAAAGACTGGGTGTGTGTTGCAAACAACTTCACACTGGTGCATTCCCACCACCAACCAGTGTCCAAAACTGATGTCAGAACTTGAGAGTGCACTCTGAACTAAACATCGCCAACTATGTCATGGCAACACAAAAGATGCACGAAAAGTACAAAGTGTGGAGACGTATGTCAACGGGTGACACAGACGTATTATTATGTACTTAAAACATTAATGGGTTTTAATTTTCAACATAAAAACTGGGTGTTTCTGACATGTTGCAGCAGTAACTGGGACCAGCATTAGCGAATGTTTGTGTGAGAACAGATGACATGGTGGGAAAAAATACACGGCTCTTCACGGCCAGCTGAAAACACTTTGAAACTAAGTTGTTCATCCTCTTCAATCTTTCTGCATTCGTTCTGAAAAAAAGAGTCGCGTTTCAGAACAAAGCCGTACAGGAAGAACCTCCTTCGTCTGCATCGTCAAAACGGAGGATGGTTCAAATTAAGCTCCTGCTTTCCAGTCTGAATGAGTACGAGGATACAGCTGGCTGGTTGTTCTGCTCAGAAAGAAACCTTCCTATAGGAGGAAACGATGTCTGACTTTGGCTTCAGGTCGCTCTGTTCCTGCATTGGATGCTTTACGTTTATCTAAAAGCTCAAGATTCAGGCAGACATTTCCAGCCTCCCTGCCACCGACTCTCTTAATGATGTCCAAGACAAGCATCCGTCCAATTAAGCTCCTGAGGTTTATTCCTTTCACTTCCACAAAAAGAAAAGTTGGTGGGGCTTCTCACTTCATGCAAACACAGAGGGCAGCCAGTAAGTTGGGTCAATTAGCCAAAAGTAATTGCTCAAATGGAAAATCTTGCTTTACTTTGAAGGTGAACTCGTGCGAGTGATCACACTTACAGAAAAATAAAGACTTATGGTGTGTTTACTGCTACATTATTATCCCCAACAGCAGCCGGAAGATCATCTCACTGAGGATCAACTTACTTAGTTTAATCTAGTTTAGTAGGTTACTATATAATCTCTGGAGAGTCTTCACAGTTTAATGGAGAAAATGACAGGAAAAAAAACAAGTTTTTCATTTGGTTACGATCCTCCTTATTGCTTAACTTCCCAATGTCATATGGATGTCAAATGCCTTCACCAGGAGCCTCCCAGACTGATGCAATCCTTTCCTTTGTTGTCTTAAAAATGCATTACCTGGAATTTCTACCTGCATGATCCCATTAGTAAACGCCACTCCCTCAACAATGAAGAAGATGGTGACATCTTTTTGTTTAGGAGTTTCTTTCCTCCCGTTGTCATCACGGAAGATCAAATTGAAGCTTTTTTTCTGCAATTATTACACAGATTACACTCGTTTGCCAAGCAGCTCATTTCCACACATAAAGTAAAGAATGCCTTTAAATTCCTTCCTAATCATTATAGTGGTGTCTAAGTTAGATAAAGATCTATTATTAGAAGAAGAAGCACAAAAATCCACCTGGTTGTTTTGCATGAAGTTGCAAATAAAGACAGATAATTGCAGGCCGAAACAACAATACTGATGAGACAAGTTTACAATAGATGTCTGAAGAAACATAAAGACCAGGGTTTCTCTCTGAAAGACTTCTGCTATCTGTGGAGATAGGAGTAACGCCGTTAGGTCTCTGGAGAATGTTGTGGCCTCCATCAATTAACACAGACAGCTGTTAACAAAACGGCAACATCTAAGGGGTGTAGAATGTCAAACCCACCACTAAATCCCCCCTTGGAGAGTCACGGATACCACAGAGAGTAGCAAGGTGACCCAGTTACGTCTGACAAACACAACCATACTCCTGGTGTTCTTGTGTCAGGCGACGGCCTTATTTCAAATGAATGAGTAGTGTGCGTTCGGCACAGAGTCTGAGACAACGATGGATTAGATAGACGAGCAGAAAATGTTTCAAGAAGGCAACATCTCTTTTTTTTCTAATCCCAGATAGATTAGAAAGTTTTAAAGCCCTCTAAAGTTGTCTGAAAAAATCTTAATTTTGTTTTGTGGTCTTGGCCTCCCTTCCTTCAGCTTATTCATCCTCATCATCAACAGGCTTCGTACCAAATGCTGTGATAAAGCTACAGATGTCGTCGTCCTATAAGAAACAGCCTACTACAGGTGCAGAGATGACACCGCTTCATTACGCCGCTGAAAACCTTTGTTTCAAACACCTGCGCGTGTTTTACGAGGGGTTTTTCCAACCACATTTCCCATTTATGTTGAATGGTCACTTAGCTCTTGGCCAGTGGTGGTACAGGTTTGACTGGAGTGCAGACAGACCCATCCAGACTGGCAGCGTGAACATGTCGCAATAAAGTGAGGGCTGTAATTTTCCACACATACAAATTACAGAGGAGATTAGGCCTCGTGCGTTACTGAAACCGTTTAACCATGCACTATGTCACTAGACGGGTAAGATGACCTGCAACAGGCTCCGTTTCACACAAAGCATAGATCCCAGGAGGAAGGGAAGAAACAAAAAGGAAAACGCTTTTCCTTCTGTGCCACCAGCATAAGCAAAGTTTTCCCATTTACCCTGAGCAATCTCCCAGAATCTAATAGAATTGCCACAAAGTTCTGACTGCAGATGACTTTGGGGACAAGTTGACCCATTTAGTTTTCTGTTAACATTTCCTGACAGCTCTTCAAATAGGTTACGCAGAAATGCATACACCCTCTTCCAGCTAGAATTTCAACAATACTTCAGTAAAGACACATTAATATCATCATAACTGGTAAAAATGAGTGCTTTCTGAGAAGCACATCGATCACCAGCGCGGCATGGGGATGCTTTTAAAAGCAACTTCAGGGTATTTTTGCTTTACCAAAACATTAGCCAGGCTGAACTGTCATTACGTAACCAGAGAAAGCTTAATAACTCCTTATGAAGGGACAGATGAAGCTGAATCAACAGTTTGGGACCGAACAGCTGACTTGTCTTTAGGTCACATCAAGGTGTTTTACACAGGTAAAAACCAGGAATGTGATCACTATGATGAGATTATTTATAGGTTATTTGTTGTTTAAATAATTGTGATTCCCTTTGTTGATTTTTATGTCATTATAATAAAAATGCACTAACTCATTCAGAGCTTATGAGGCATTTTGAATAAAAATAATAAGACACGTCCCAAATCCACAGCAGGGGACGGACATGCTGTTAACATGAAAAGGACAAGCTGATGTGCAGAAATCACAGGACTTGCCGTTTTTAAACCACTGAATGAAGACAAACTGTGACCACTGTTAGCTTCAGAAACCACTAGACTAGAAGCAACTTACCAGAAGCACAGAAACAGTGTTTGAAATACCCTAACTCCATTTATGCACAACAACCATGCTAGAAACACACACACACACACTGCTAATAACTCATCCACAACCTCTAAAAGCTGAATTAGTTTGAACTAATTAACATGAAATAGTGCAGAGAAGGAAGAAGCAGCTCTCACACTATTCAGACATGCCTCTGCACTTCCTGCAGCAGCACATTACCAATCTGTGGCATGGACATGCATGGAGGACTGGAGAGAGTCAAAACCTATCGTCTTAGCATTTAAAGATGTATGGAGACCTGCAACGAGATGCAAAAGAAGCAAATGTGCAAAGCAGGATTTAAACATGAGAACCAGGCAGCGCAAATAATAAAAAAAAAAGGATCGACCCTGCAAGAAGAGTTATGGTTGGAAGTAACGGCACAGGATGCACACATGTAAACCATGCAGCCTCGTGAATCCGGAAGCCAAAACAGGAACTTTCTAAATCTACCCTCCATAGTTTTATGCTGCAGCGTTGTGTCACATCATTAAAATGTTCAACTTCAGAAAAATCCAAGAGTAACCACATGTTTCCAGAAGGCCCCACAGAAACTAAGATTAGCAGTAACCACACATATATGCAATATGAGTTTGTGGTTAAAGCAGGAAAATATCAGTGACCATTTAAACCTTTACTATCTTCATTTAGAAGTCAGCATAAGACACTATTTTGTCCCTTCTCTGACAGCAACAATCATTTACAAGAAGACAAATGACTGTACTGCCAATAAAATAGTTATGTAGCAAAGTAATTACGCAAGTACAGTAAAAAGCAAAGAAATGTTGGTTTAAACCCTGCAATCCTCTGTAAAAGGACACTGACAGCTATGTTTGCTGTTCTGTGCAAAGCTTTGTGCAGCATGATGTAGCCTGAATCACAACATTACGTACGTTTATTTCCTCATCAAATGAAAATAAGGAGCTGACACGTATGGTCGACTCCAGAGAGTCATTTGTTCCTCATACCAGTCAGACCCCCGAGCAGGCTGGCGGGGATTCAAGCGGCTCGCCACATGGCAGACCCCATTAAAATACGTCATTTATGCGTTTCCTCTCCGTGTCAGAAACACTTATTTCTAAACAACTCATGCAGTTTCATCACTTTGGCTTGGAGAAGCATTTTAAATCACATTAACATCCTTACAAATCCGTGATCTAGCTGACCATTTGTCAAAGCAAAGCGGTTTTAAACGTAGCACTTCCGGTGGAAAACGTTCAAAATAAAAGCCAAAGTAACTGCCGGAAAACGAGATTAAATTGCTCGAAACTCAACTGCTTTTAAAAAAAATTATATTCTGATTAACTGGTAGGTTGTGTGGAAAAAAAAGTTGCTTTACACACGCCGCGGTTTTAGGTAGCAGGCATGCTAACAGGAACTTGTAACCGAGTTTGCGCCAAAGAGCAAAGTTGAATATTTGCCAAAAATGTCCGCTATGTCGATTATAACGGTTCCATCCTAAAATGTATTTTCCTTCAAGTCAAACTTTCTAAAATAAGTTAGTAAAAATTAATATACTGAAAGAATCCAGGGGGTAATGCAGATTTAATTTAAACTTTTATAAAACTTTATTCTTTTGAAGGCGCCTGTTTGTGCTTCCTGTCCGGTTTAGTGCTAACTAATGCTAACTTGTCGAGCTGGTCCTCCACGCTGACTGCGGCTCCAACTGTCCCGCCGCCCTGCTGTTTGAGGCGGCTACTGCTCCGTGCTAACAGTCTGTTCCCTCATTACACAACTACGGCTTCGACACCAAAAACAAACCAGCTACCACAAAAAGCCAAACAACGCGTTTTAACACACCAGACGTGTGCAGAATAAAAAGGCTGTGAACGTTTTCAGCCGGCGTGTGCTGATGCTCAGTCCCGCGGCTTCGACCAGACAGCAGACCGAACCAATGAATGATGCTCCGGCAGCAGTGTACCACAACACCCCGCTGCTTCCACACATCCTCATCCTGAACAAATACCACAGACCACTTCCCCTTCGGGGTGGAAAACGGAAAAGAAGCGGCTCCTTACCGTAGACATGGATATGTATGGTGGTCCTTCCTCTTGCCGCTGTCAGAGAGGCTGTGCGGTGCTGCAGCTGCGGTCTCTTTGCCTCCTCCCACCGGCCGCCCCTGATCAGGCTGCTGGGACAATCTCAGCTTCAAACACGCCCGGCTCGGTGGTGCTGCCTGTCTGTCTGCAGACTACAGAGACAGTACAGACTGCTATACAAATATGAGTCTACGTGGGCAGGGCGTGACACTCATAGCTCGTGGACTCTCCTCATGCTCCGCCGTTCCTCTGTCTGACAGATGGAGTCATGATGAGTCAGAAATGTGGAAATAGTTCAGAAAAGTTTTTCTTTGTCTCTTTCTTTCAGGGAAAATGACAGTAACAAAGGAGCATTTCAGAGAGGCAGAGTCTCTCAGTTATGAAGATGGAGTGTGGTTCACCAGTCTGAGAAAAACTGGGTCAAAATTTGGATCCGTTTTAGAAAATTGGTCCTTGATGCAACATTGTGCAGACTATGAAGATCCCATCATCTACAGCATAAGAAAAGCTGCATCTCTGATGGGATGGGGGTGCATTAGTGTCTATGATGTGAGCAGCTTCCACATCTGTGAAGCTCCATCAATGCTGGAAACATGGAGGCTTTAGAGCAACATCTGCTCCCATTAAGACAACGTCTCTGTCAGGGAAGACTTTGCAGATTTCAGCAAGACGTGCTGCATCCATCACAGCAGCATGGCTTCACAAGAGAACTGGTCTGCCTGCTGTCCAGATGTTCCACCAGTACAAACATCTGAAGCATTGTGTTGAATTGGGTTTTAGTCTTTGCTAGAAAGAAAAGGAAGACATTCTCATAGAAAAAGAGAACAGATGTAAAAGTTTCACTTCACAGGACAAATATTCCTGCAAAGAACACTAATAAAGCAGTGTCATCATTTATGTTTTAGTATGTGAGGGATCTACGACTTATATTTGAACATAGGATGATCCCTCTGAAACCACAGCTTGTGCTCACCACGTCAGTACAGACTGTTCTTGATATCACTTTTCCATGTAGAGACGACCCATGTGCCGTTCAGCTTTTCAAATAGCAGCTATCAGATAGCATCACAGCTTTTATTTCCACAAGCCTGATCCTTGAGGAGCACTTGAAACTCCAGCTGTCTTACAGCTGTCATCACAACTCTCCATGTAATTTCTTGGCCTGTAGGAGAGGTACACATGCGGTCACTCTTTTTCTCTTCTGTCCAACAAATTGACCAATTTGGCGGCACGCGTGTGAACCGAGAGTGGCACGTTTTCTGTTAGGTAGTAAAATATTGGCTCTCCTGCAACGTGGAGCGGAATCGACATAAAAATACAGTCAGGATACAAACAGACCAGACTGCATACTGAGATCTGACCCACAAACCTCCACATGGCCTGGGCTTGCTGTCAGAATTTGCTGCTGCTCAGTTTGTCAAACTCTGCTTTCTGAAAATCAAATAAAGTCATGCATGTAAAAGAAAACCCCACCCCCGCTCCTCCTAATAATCCTTCCCGTTTGTGGAGGATCTTTATGAATTTTCCCGCCTTCATTTTCTGAAATGTGCTTCAGGTTAACTCAGCATGTACTGGTGCACACTCAGTACTTATCAGAGCCCTTTCTCCTGAATTACTTCAATTTTCCTGCAACTCCTGGAAAATCTGGCACACAAATGAGAAGGGGACAGACTTTTTCTGTTGTCCAAAACCAGCACGGCTTCTCAAGGCTCCCACATGAAGCCCTGATGACAGAGGAGGGGGGTTGTCTCTACACTCCAGATAAAGACATTAAAGGTGAAAGAGTCAGAGAAGTAGATGCTGAGATCTTTAAAGATGCTGAGAAAGACTTCTTCATATCTTTTCTGGCCATATGGATGAGATGAGAGGCATGAACCAGCGAAGCAGCTGCATTGGGGCCTCCTTAAACACCTGAAATGTCAAGATATAAACATAAACTGATGATAAAAACAAGAGTGTAACTTGATTATGTTAAAAATGATAATGCAGAACACAACCTTTACACTTCTTGGCTCATGATGCAGGTTCAATTCTGTGTGAGGTTTTTAGGTTGATTCATTCTGAGTTATAATTATATATAGTTGTTCGTCTCTCTGTGTTGGTCCTGTGATGGACTGGTGACCACCCCGCCTCTTGCTCACTAACTGCTGGGATAGGCTCCAGCTATCAGCTGGATTGGATTGGACAGTTCAGATGATGGCTGGGTGGAGATAATAGATGAATGGATCTTCTTGCAGCTGTCCTCTAAATGTATGGCTGGAAAACGGGCAAAACTTCATGATAAAAAAGGATGCAATGGTTTAGGCAAGGCAAGTTTATTTGTATAGCACCTTTCATGTACAGGACAATTCAAAGTGCTTTACATGGAAACGGTAA
>JBAMIG010000025.1:16321560-16332095 GCA_037177335.1 Kiunga ballochi
GTCTGGACCAGCTGACCTGCGTCTTTGGATCTAAGAGCTCTGCTTGGTTTATATTCTCTGAACATATCACAGATTTGGTTTACACAGGTTTAAGGTGGATTCGGTTCACTGCTGTCCCAAGAGTAACATGTCAACAATGAGCTTCTCTTAAAGATATAAAGCCACTTTCAGATGATTAATATGACATATTCACTCAGAATTTATGTGTTAACACATCAACATGTTGATTTCACAGCTGCAATAATGGTTATTTCAGCCAGCCCTGAGAAAAGGCCTAAATGTAGGATTTTTTATTTTTTTATTTTTATTTTTTAAATGTAAGAAATGCATTTTATTTTTACAGGAAATAGGCAACCAACACAGAGTCCTGACCCACAGTTTGAGAACCATTAGACAGTATCAGCCATTCTAAAGAGAAAAAGATGATAAACAACCCAAACAGATGTAAAACTCGCTACAAATCATGCAAATCAACCACTAAATTTATGCTATTTCCCCTTAAAATTTGTTCTGATGGATAAAAGATTTGATGTGGAGGACCCGTTTTCCTGCAGCCTGACGTAGCAGCACTGTTCATGTGGCTGAAATAAGCATTTGAGCATGGAAAGACTCATTACTCAGATCTCAAGAATACTCTGCACACCTGCAAGTGTTGTGAGTTTCCCTGCTGCAACACACCTGACTCAAATTAATGGGTAATTAGCAGAGTTGTGCAGAGTCTGATGTCAAGCTCTGCATAAGTCTGTTAATTAAGCCTGATGTGTGTCCACCCCTGGTGTATTACATGCGGAGGTAGTTGGAAAAGGAGACTGGGTACATATGAAATACCTCTTTATTCATTAAATAATAAGTCAAAGGGTGTGTACAGACCAATAGTATTTACATAGCAGCGATATAAGGCCATGTTTACATATTCTGTAGGCATTTCCTTAAGTCCTCATGTCCACATTGCCTCCTTACTTGCAGCTGGGCAGACCACTTTATTCTGCTGGTGGAGATGTGATGACAGGCCTGGATGGATTTGCTCCTGTGGTGAAAACAGGCACCAGCCAGCAGCCTCCAGCAGCTCTGACCTGTGATGCCTTTGGAGGACAGCTTGATGTCCTAATCCTGCTGTGCATCACCTCTTGTGTCTGTAATCTGTTTCCTGTCTGCATGATCAGATTTATAGAAAAATCTATTCATATTACAGCATGGGTGGGTTAAAGCACCTCTGCATGTGTGAGCGTTTATGGTCAAAGGATTAAACTTGGGAAAAACAGAATTAAGCCATAAAAATCAAGAGATTTAATGACTTATTTTTACAATCAGTAACTGAAGGAAAGCATGGAGGATGCAGCAGCCTGCTGGTTAATGATACATGCGAGTTAAAACATCTTAACAGGATAAAATCTTTTAAATAAATTACATAAATGGTCTCAATAGTAACCTTATACAATGTCAACAGTTCAAGCATGAAAACAAAGACTGATCCATGCTGACCTCTAGTGGAGAAACGACACATTTGCAGAAAAAAAAAACGAATCAGATTATCTTTTAACAGCTTTGTCAGAAAATAATAAGTACCTATCATGATCTACGGCATGTATTGCTTATGTTATTATAGAATAAGGCAATAAGGCAATCAAAGTGCCATCATTACACTAATATGATCCGTTTTTATACAGTAGAGATGAAAAAAAGTCCCCCAGACGCCTCCTTGTGGTCGATAAACGTCACTGCATGCAAAAATACCTCATTTAACTTCTCTGGTCCATTTAAGAGTATAATACTTTATGGAGATGGAGCAGAGGCCCACCAGGTTTTATGGACCAGCTATACCTCACAGAAAACGGGCCAGTCGTCTCAACAAAGGTTCTCTGATAGGTCTGGACGGTCACCTTAAAAAACAAATACAGATATGTCATACAGAGAGTCCTCTAAATGTGACGAGTATGAGATAGTACTGAGGTTTTGAAACAAGACACTTATCTAAATCAGTGTTTTCAACCCTGATCCTTGTGTTTTAGAGGCAACCCTACTTTTACACACCTGAATGGAATAAATGCTCGTTAACAGACTGCAAAGACATTTATGAGAACGTTCATTAATTTGAATCAGGTGTGTTAAAGCAGGTTTGCCTCTAAGACATGCTGGGTACATGAGGACCAGGGTAGAGAAACACTGATCTAAAACCACGCCACTGTAATAAAATCCGTATCAATTAAATTATTATATTGCCCCAATGAAAGACAATAATCTGACATGCTCTGCTCTCTATCAGGTAAAAAAAAAGGTAATAGGTAAACAGAGCTAGCCTACATTTAGTTGTGTTTTTATAAAACGAGTCAGGTTTAAAAACGCTCATAATAAGGTGAGAAAACCCTTTAATCCCTCAGTGGGGTGAATTATAATCTGAGTTAATCATAATGTAGATACAGTAAAGTCACATTCTGCTCACATCAATGGTGACTTTTGCGCTCCGGTTATGTGAGGTTTACATGTGACCCTCCTCATGGGAACCAGCACCACCCCGTCGGACCCAGTTTCTCTTGGTGACGTCACCTTCGAGTTCGGTTCTCTGTCTCCCCTTCTGTTCCAGTATCTCCCCTTTAAATCACTGTCCGCCCCCATTTTCTCCACCTCTACTCAATTAAATTAGATCCGCGCGGGATCACAACCTGCAGTCACATGCACAGGTGTTCCCTCACACGTGATACATTTAATTTTTTTTAAATTGTCCCTTTAATTCAAGTGTTTTCAAGACCTTGCTCGTTTTACTAGACGTTTATGTAGGCTAGAGAAACATACATGCACGCGCCTCTTGTGGTCACAGATTCTGAGAGGGGTCACAGATTTAGTTGTAACACTTGTCCGGACCTTTAAAAGCTCATGTATGTCCATTCATCTCTCACCTCTGTTTCTTCCACTTCCACAGAGGTTGATGTTTTCTAATCAAGTCTGAGTCCTTTACAGGAACTCCCAGCACGTGGGTCACCTCTGGATGTTTCCTGAACATCTGGAGGAGTAGGATTCTTAGACATGAGAAAATGGATAAAAAGCTTTTATTCTTACACTTGATTCAGGAATTAGGACTAATCAGGCACCCATAGACTGGATAAATATAACCCCAGGCTGCTCTGCACGTGGAAAAGGTTGTAAGCAGCTGTTACAGAGTGCATAAATGTGTCCAGCATTCTTTCTTTCTTACTGCTCGGTCCGTGACTGATCTGCTGAAGCTGGTGGGATATTCAGTGATTAGTCTGTTTTTTTTTTTGTTTTTAAATGAAGTTGGAGCTTGGTAACATGCTGCAATAGTAACACATTTCAATCTGCCAGCCTGGAAGATGAACACTTGTTGAATCATCAACCATTCATCGAGTAAAAATCTATGAAGATCTGATGTGATGTAGCTTAAACTGTTTTCTGACTGCAGCCTGAGAGAGATAGTTAACAAAACACAAAACTGACAGAAAAGAGCAAAAAGAATCACACCGCAGCTCTGAATGAATCCCTCATGTTGTCAGCGTGTTCTTTTTATTTCTGACAGCGTTGCTTTATATCATACAAGTAAACAAGGTTTTTGCAAAAGTAATATATCCATAGTGTTGCATTTAATAAAAAATAGTTGCTCCACATACAGTCTCTGTGACCATCAATAGTACACAAGTCATACTTCTAGATATCTGTTTGGGGTCTACACACTGCTAGAACACTACACAGTGATACAGTGTAGTGTGTGTTCATGTTTACACACACACATGTTGCAGATACACTGCTGGATGAAATGTCCTTTCTTGTTTTTGATTAGGTAGAAAAATAATGATGGCGGCAGCTCCGATGTGGAAAGCGGTGAGGTTGTGCAAACGCTGAGTGGAAAGTATGCACATGTTTCTGTCACAGTAGTAAAGTATCAAACTGTACAACTGGTAGCTGAGCTGATGATGTCCGTCCTCCTCCTCAGGATAATCTGTATAACTAACCCTCTGTGATGGATTGTGTCTTAGATCAGCCTGCTTAGTCTGTAATTACATATTATCAGGCATAACGATTCCCCGTCTCATCTAACTGCTTCCCTCAGCAGAGGGAAGGAAACTTTGACTTCATCAGGAGGAAATTTAAACACTTATCAAAACATTTGCAAAGAATAGGATGAGCTTTGCTGCTCATCAGCAAGCAGTTTGATTTTCTGCATTGTTGATGTGAAATAGATATTTATAAACCCAAAACTAAGAAAAAAGAACAAAAGATGTTTTCATATTTGCTGATTTTCTGTATGCATAGTTGTCTGGACACATACAGCAGCGTTTATGATTGTGTCTTGCTTTAATGGGGATGCTACGGTAGCCCTGAGGTGCAAAACAAACCACAGAGATGGAAGAGATGCAGGGATTTTAGGTGAAACAGTTAATTGAGGAAACAAATGAGTAAGAAGCATACACATGCTAAAAGCATGGTGCGTTTAAGGAAATGAAAACATTTAGGAAAACACAACAAATAGGAAGTCACAGTTTCAACTGGAGGTGTGTGGATCAATAATGGAACATCGATACCACCGAATGGATCAATACAGTGATATTTTAGTCATTTCTGTGGTTTATCTTTAACAGGAAGTAGCCGTCATGTCAGGAACTCGTCCAACTCGATCCAGTCAGTAGGAACTACTTCTTCTTACGCTGCTTGTCTTCATATGTAAAGTGTGTCGCTCTGCCACAGAGCCTTCATACCTCATACACTCGTTTTATTATCTCGTTCAGCAATGTGGCGGTTTTTATTTCATATCTGTACAAACATTTGATCTGATTATTTTAAAAATGCTGAGCATTTATTCATAGTACTAGTATGGTATCGGCACAGGATCATTATGGTATCTATATGGAAGTGGCATGGTATCTATATGGAAGTGGCATGGTATCGGTATGGAAGTGGCATGGTATCGGTATGGAAGTGGCATGGTATCGGTATGGAAGTGGCATGGTATCGGTATGGAAGTGGCATGGTATCGGTATGGGATGGATATGGGATTAATATGGGATCAGCATGGGAGGGGTTCCATATTGAATCCATATAGAATCGGTATCGTCCACACCAGTCTGCATTTATTCAGTATTGGATTAGAAAGGAACATAGTGGCATCGCTTATTGTTAGTTTCATCAATGACCTGTTTTAACAACCCACATTAAGCAGCACCTAACCAGTTATACATGCTGTAATGGTGACCACTAGGCTTTCCAACAATATATAACAGAACAGGAGTCATACTATAAGCGTATAAAACCAAACTAAACTTAAAAGTTTTCGGATTTCTTGTATTTTTCAGGATTTTGATGCATTTTTTTCATGTTTTACAACTCAGAATCTATTGCTTTAAATTTTCTTCTTTGCAAACATTCAAATAAAACAAAATGAGACAGTATTAATTTGTTTTTCCACCTGTGTCGCTCACCTGGAAAATCGTGCACCCCCACTCACAGAGGTCGACATTTTCTTTGCAGCACATCCCTCCCTTCCTCCCTCGCTCTCCTTTTCTCACCTGTACTTTCTGGGCAATCAAACAAACAAGCGTCTTCCCCAAAGATAAAGTGTTGATGTAATGAAATAAAAGTGTTGAGCTTTGGCACAGATATGTCTTAGCATCACACAGTGTGGACAGCAGCTCCAACCACAGATCAAATCCAGCCTGAAGCTTTTCCCTGACAGCCATACAAACTTCGCTTCGTTTCCACGACGACTTGTTGGTTTTATTCGTTTGATTTGGTGATGCAGACATCAGATTATTAGTGTTAAAATGTGTCGCTTAAGACAAATAATCATCCAATTAAAGTTTTTTTTTCATCACAAACTGTGAAATAAATCACGTTACAATTAAAAATATCCTAGTTTATTCCAAGTGGGAGCTTTTTAGCAGCCAGTTTTGAAGGTGAAAATAAAAGCCAGACTCGGTCAGTCTAAGGCACTCTGCCCTTTCGTCGCCAGAGGCTTCTCTCTCTGCGTCCAGCTGGACGCTGCCGTCGCACATCACCTTTTTTACGCACAAAAATAATGCAATAAAACTGCAATCACAGGGCTAAAGATGCTAAAGATGCTAAAGATGCTGGAGCGGATGGTTCTGATCCATGTCGTGCAGTTTTGCTTGTTTAGCCGTGGACTCTGCTTCCCATCAGTTCAACTAGAAGGTTCTTATTTACAAAATATTCCCACATATTGATATTCATTATAATATATCTATGTCTATAATCATCCGATTCAAGCCCACACGGTCTCTGTTAAGGCAAAGCTCTGCTGATAAGTGGATTTAATCGGATTCATTCACTCTCGTTAAAAACAGGCAAATCTTTTTAACATTCCTCTTCATAAAATAGACTCCACTGTGCACAGTACGTGTATAGAAAAGGATCCGCAGCAGCCTGCTTCCTGTCCTGCTCTGCTCAAAGAAAGGAGCTTTTTCCTCCATTCAGCTCGCTCCTTCTGTTTACAGTGGATGATTTTCCAGTTTTTAAGGTGGTGGGTGTAAAATATAACTTTTAGAATAATTTAAAATACAGTTTTATAAATTAAACTTTAAAACCATGTGGTCCAGATCACCCGCCGCCCCCTCATTGGTTTATGGACGAGGATGAAGAGAAGGGGGAGGGTATAGGAGCAGAGGAAGATGTGAGGATGGTGTCTCGATCCAGACGGGCATGGCCGCTATGACGTTATCTGCTGAGCGTGGAGGTGTTTGTGCGCAGGGTGCTGGGCAGCTTGTCGGATCCGGGGATCTTCCAGGGCCCAGGAGAGACGGTGATCTTCCTCCCTGCTGCTACGCTGCTGCTGGTGCTTCTGCTGGGCAGGCCGGGCTGGGTCTCGCCCGGGCTGCCGTCCAGCTCCGCGAGCCGGGACTTATTAAGCTTCCAACGCTCGGCTTCTTCCCTGCTGTTTCCGTTGGTGTGCGGGAGCTTTGACCTGCTGGGAGAGCGAGGGCAATCCTTACTGTCCCCAGTATTCTTCTCCTTGGACCTTCCTCTGATGCTCCTGGAAGTTTTCGGCTCTCCACTCCCCCCCTCCTTGCCTCCTTTTCCATCAGTAGTTGACTGCATTCTTGGCCCTTTATGGGTGGACCTGCCACCCTCCTTCCTGCCTCTGCTGCTCCCACCACCTGCTGGCACTCTCCTCCCCTGGCTGATGTGCTCTCTGTTCTGGGAGCTCTTGGAGGGCTCCATCCTGCTTTCCTGCACCACGGTGTCTCGAGAGACGTCCTGAGGTGGCAGATGAGGAGGGTCTGGGGCCAGATGAGATGAAGGCAATGACATGGGGAGGCTGTCAATGGGAGATGCTACTTCTGACAGGCTTGGGGAGGCTGAAGGGCGAGCATCCCATGGGGCAGGATTGTCTGGAACAAACATGAGAACAGTAAACAAGAATCCATGGAAACACAAGCAAACAACAGAAATAAACCACTGATCATCACAGCAAATCATTCTGACTATACAAGCTGAAAGCAAAAATACAAGAGCAGCACTACAATCTAAAATCTTGGTGGAAATCTAAACTGGTTTAATGAAATGGATGATATTCAACAGGGTGTTGCCTCTGCAGGAATAAAAAAAAACCTCAAGGGCTGGGTTGGCTTCTCTCAGCAGGCATACAGAGTCCATGCCGCCTTCCTCCGCAACTTCCCACGCGCACGAACGGTTAGTTTCTGTTCGGCACCAATCACCCGGCTCCTCGGCTATCACTCATATTAAGTAACTTAGGCAGGAAGGGGGTACGCTGGCTATTGCAGCACCAAAAGGCCCAATTATGAAATGACTCTCTGGGAGGGTATTAGATACAGAACTGAGCCAGAAGAACTTCCAGGCTTTACATACGGTGTGTTTACATGTGGGTAGGAAGGATTTTAAACCATGTTTATCAGACAATTTGACCTTTATATCTTTACCTAACAGCACATATATTGCACTATTTGATCATCTAAACATACAAATCAGGGAACATTAAGACCCGCTAGCTAACTACACCTACACCAGTACAAAATAGGTATAGAGACGCATGTTTATTTCTTTGTTGTGATAAATAGTAAATGAAAGGAAAAACTTGTGGGATGAGCAGCAAAGTTGAGTATGTGTGTCCATGAAAGACATTTAATCTCTGGAAGCCACAACAGCCTAGTTTTTTCCCCTCATACTGGTTACCACACGCTACTGTGGGATGGTATGTCATTCTTCAACCAGCATCTTTTACCAGTCAGCCTATGTGGCTGTGTTGTACTGGTTGAAGTGTTTAGCATGTTGGGGTCAGCACTATCATTGATGGCAGGGTTTGGACACAAACTCACTGCAGAATCCTCATACCTCTCTGCACTGTGAAAGCAGGCAATGATAGCAAGTCAGAGGAAGATGCCTCCCCACACCATCACACTCTCCATCAGCAAAACAGTCTCATCTTCATCAATGAAACTTATCTTTGGGGCAGAACTGAACTGACTGACTGCTGCAGAATGATCAATTATCTAACAGCACCTGGAGAACCACAAGCTGAAAACAAGAACCAACATTAGATTTAGGTTTTAGCATTGATAGAAATGTTTCGTCATAGGAGCAACCCACATACTCAACTCTGCTGCTCATCCTATAAATGTATTTTACTTACAAATGTTCCTACTAGCATTATGAGATTTATTACACCAAAAATAATCCACCAAACACACCTTCCTTTACTTTTTGTGGTAATATTTTTGCTGATAGTTCTATGTAATCCAAGAGATGCACAAGTCCGGGCCTCGAGCTCTACTATCCAGCATCTTCATAAGCATCTGTTATCCAACACACACCCGCCTGGAACAAAGGGCTTGTTACCAGGCTTTTGCAGAGTTGGATGACACCTGTATGAAGGAATTCAACCATTTGATTCAGGTGTTTGTAGAAAGGATGTCACAATGTTAGTACCTGAAATATTAACCAGAACCTAAGGCTGAAAGCTGAGAAGGGCTGAGGACAGTTTTGCACATAGAGACAGTCTCACAGATAATACAGTGCTCCTGTATGAGGTGCTGTTTAGATGCATCTATAATTTTCAAGTTATAGATCTCGTGGTCTGACTTTGACACTCCTTTAGTGAATCTGTGTCTTTTAACAAATGCAAAACTTGTCCTTTAGTGAAAAGCAGCTGCAGTTATCGGACTTAAAATAAAATGTATAAGGTTTGGATGTGAAATATTAGACTGAGAGGGCTGTTCATTTAAATATAATCATTCTTCTGTATGTAGTAACAACACATGGAAAGGATATGTTCATGTGGTGCCGAGGCTCCACCATCTCCACAAAACAGCTGTGGTGAATACTAGAAGGCTCTGCATGCAGCTATGATTATTAAAGAGAATAAAGGCCCATTTATGGTCTTAAATATGTCTGTATAAACGTTTTCATGTGTCACAGCCAGGCACCAAGCTCTGTTGGTAGAAAGTGAATCATAGGTGGAAAAGGCTACAATTGCAGTCCGCTTCTCATTCACTAAAGGCACCAAAATAGAGCAAATCCTCATAGACAACCATTGCTTACCAGGTTACCATTACATTATTGCTACAGTGTTCATCCACCAGGGGGCAGCGCTGAGTTCAGAGTTCACTTTGTTTTGGCACCAGCTGGTAATTGTAGTAATTTACAGTTATTAGGTCATTTATAACCATCCAAAAACACTAGAAAAAGGTTAAAAATAATGTTTTTGTCATTCTCAGCTTCTTTTTAAAAATTGTACCTGGTACTTAATAATTTGATGATTTCTGTGTCTTCTTTCTGTTCCTCTTCTTCTCTGGTTTGATCCTTTTGCTGGTTGCGTGTGAACAATTCAATACTACCCCCATGAATACCCCAAAAGTATTACTCTGTTATCTGATTTAAAAGAACCCTGAAAACATGCTAAATTACACGTGTAGCTGACATGAAAACTGAAAACTGGCCCTCCGTCTGCGTATCATCTTCGACGTCGAGCATAAATGGGCCTTAACGCTTCAAAACTAGTACGAGATTTGGTGCAAGATAAGGGATCACTGCGTGTTGCATGTGGTTCATATCACAATAATGTAAGATCTCTGTATCTGCTTGTTTCCACTCTGCTTGCACAGTAGCACAACACTTATAAACGCTTGTGTTCTCGTGTTTGGTGCGAAGTATCCCAGGACAGGTTTCAAACCTGTATATCTTGGTCCCTGTTTTCAGACACGAGCTGTTTCATGGACAATCCCCAGTTTTATGTGGATGAAAAAGCAGATTGCTAAAGTACTTTTGCGGTTTTACTGTACTTCAGCTCCTATATCCCATAGAGATTACCATCTTGACTTCTTCATTCTGCAGTTGTAACACATCCCCCTGCAGCTTGGAGTTTGTGCTGGTCGTCCAGCTCATGCTTCAGGTATTTAAGCCACACACTGAATTTAGGCTGAGTTAAGCATTCATGACTTACTATTTAGTGTCTGACCACAAAAATTTGCTACAAGCACAGTTAAATGCAATAAATTAAGGTATAAATAATACTAGCTTAACTATAAACCAGGTTTGGTGTAAAGTAAAAGGTTTTT
>JBAMIG010000025.1:16337715-16358802 GCA_037177335.1 Kiunga ballochi
AGCCGATGACCGGATCTGGAAATGAGAAGCAAGCAAGTGACGACAAAACAAATTGAGAAAGAATTACAGAGGAGATTTAAGAGGTGAAGGTTGAAGCTGGATGACTCATTCATTTATCAAGTCAGACCGACAAAATGTATGGATTGAATTTATACAAAAAACACAGTAATAAAAAATCTACACTAGAAATTTCCAATAAAAAAGATAAAAAAACCTCTAAACTATTTTCAGCACAGTGAATATTAAAATATAAATAACATAATGAGGTAGTTTTTGTCTGTCCTGACAGAACAGCTGAAACTTTTCAGGCTTTTGGCATTTGTTACATGTGAATACTTTTCATGTTGGCACCGCTATGCAGACGTTTGTCATTAGGAAATAACCGACTAGAAAGTACTGAAACGCTCCTTAATACACTGAAAAAAACAACAACATACTGATAAAATAAACTTCACACTGAGCTGATTTACATCTGATCAAATAAACCACATCTAATGTCATCTTCTGCATATAATGAGCCTCAGAAATAACCTTTTAGTACCTACATTTAATGTGAACTGATGAAGCCGGGAAGCTCCGCCCACCTGTCTCACCACGCTTAGTGTTTGTTGCTATTTTATTCTTTTCCCACCTCTGATTCAACCACATGAGTTTCATATTGTGTTAAATATTCCACTTTTATGGTGTGTTGTTATTTAGGCTACATTGATTGTTATTTGCATTGAACAACATTTGCATTGTATTAATTGGAGGTGGGATTTATCAATAAAAGACGTGTGGGATGGAGCGCATGAAGAGATTCATACAGCTGAATATGTTTGGACAGAAGCACTTTTCTGTATTTGGTTGTATGTTATCTTCAGTATATCTATGTAAGCCTCTATGCACGATGCCCCTGATGTTTTTATTGATGGAGGTTTCTCACATAGCTTAACTTCCAGGTGTCTTACCTACATCACAGGTAAGTAGTAAAATTCTGTCAGTATTTAGGAGAAATCTGATTTATCCATAAATTAGGCATCGTGTTTCTTATGTAGGGAGAAACTAGCAAACACTGGCAAAACTTTACTGCCTCTGCTTCTTTGACTCTTAATTGACCCTTATTCAAACACAGATTGAGTGAATTGAGGGCATTTTCCAGCATGTTCTGGTAAATTACCACTCCTAACTACATTTTAGTTTCTGCTCAATCTGAAGGGAATCAGTTTGTAGCTTCATCTGATGGGAACAGGGCCGAGTAAAGAGCGCTGTTACTACATCAGCCGATACAGTCTCTTCAGCAGGTGGAGGTACTCTTACCTGTACAGGTGGCATTCGGTAGTCTGGGATGGTGAACTGCCTTGCATCGGTTGCTAACTGCCTGTAGTCGATCAGCGGTGGATGTCTGTACTCCAGCGTGGGCGGCTGGCGGTAATCTGCCACCGGAGGGTGCCGGTAATCCACCGGCGGCTGGCGGTAGTCGGTGAACGGCGGCTGTCGGATGTCTGGTTTGACGTCTTGCCTCGCCTTCACCTCAGACCTGTAACTATCAGACAAACCAGACTGAAGGAGAAATTCTGCAGCCATTTTCATCATGATGACAAAGCTTTGTTTGTGCTCGCAGAGACAACAGCATAAACACGACTTCAGGGTGTAATGAAAGGCTTGTTCCACACTCATCCTATAAAATGTTTATGAGAAAAGGAAAGTTGGTGGTGACTACAAAGTGATGAAGGCGGGGTGTAAAGCAGTGGAAAAAGCAATGACACTGTAGATTTTGGACCTTGAAGTTCTGTAAAATATTTAGAAGGGCTGTATGGAGAAGCAATACGTGTGAATAATGTAGCAGTCCATAAGAGTTGTGTGATGTTCTACAACAAACTGAGGCGAGAGGAGAGACAAACGAACAGTGAGACGGAGAAAGAGAAGATCCTTCTATAAAAATGTCTCAGCTTGGATGGAAGGGAGGAGCAGCTGTGGCTTACCTGCCCTCATGGGTGTAGGTCTGAGGTGGGGGAGCGGGAAGCTGGGTCGCTGGGCTTTGATTGGACCCTGAATTAGGCTGGTTTGGTTCTGTTGCTGCTTGGATGAACTGGGTGTTCTTGGGTTGGGTTTTTGGACTGTTCTGCTGAGCCATGGGGCTCTGCTTCTCCGATGTGGAGGCGGACGGGGTGTTGCTAATCTCTGCAATACACAATAACACAGCAAATAGGAGAAATGACATGAAAACGGGTTGCTTTAACAGAACCTTTGGTATTAGGTTATTCATTCCTGATGATGATGATGATGATGAAGCAAACTGTTTGTCTGGACATGAGACTGTTTGTGTGGATGTTTATGACTTCATGACAGGCGAGAGTGAATTTCTGGTCCTAAACCCAAAAATCTGATGTCAAAATCTAATATCGATCAGTTCCGTTGTTTGATTAAATGAAGGAAATTTTTCAAGCTTTTCTGAATCTGAGGATCTCATCCGCTTTGCTTTGCGTTGACTGTTGTATACGTGTCCCTATGCATTTCCAGATGCGAACAACGGCAGAATAAAAGGATTAGAAAATGTTTATACCCAGCAGAAACAAACCAAATTTCCATTATTAGATGAAAATCTGATGCAGGTGCTCATTAAAACGAGTCTCAGAATGATGTTTAGCAGCTCTGAAGCAAGTACCTTGTTTTTGAAAATATCCATCATATCCTGACATGCATTTGCACATTACGATGTGAGGAAAGTCAGTGACCACAGACATGCACCAGAACGATATCCTCAGATGGTTAGTAACCCCTGTTCATTACCGTAGCCATTCTGAAAGAAATACCTTTCTGAACCTCCTTCATCCCAGTCTCAACCTGTAGTTAAACCACTTTTCTGCTTGGCCCAAAGGTGAATGCCGAGCTAAAATATCCCCAAAAAGCCCTTCTTTAGCCTTAGAGGTTATATAAAACCTAATCAAATTTTGTTTATAGAGCCATTTTCATGCAGTGCTTTACATAAAAGCACAAGCATGCACACAGTGATATTACAAACTAATTCAGAAGCACACATATGAGCACACACACAGATATAAACACATACTCTTTTATCCATGTTTGCCATTGTAAACCATGAAATAACAACCGTAGCGTACGCACAACGGTTATCAACGAGACCGGAAACTGGTAAGTAAAGTAAGAATGTATGCACAGGAACTCTGATCCATGCATATGGACATTATGGAGACTCAAGGATGCAGATGGTGAGATGGAGAACTGCAGGTGGATAGAAAGATACGCCTTCATGCATTTAGTTTCACTGTCAAAATGAATAATGAGCCGTCATAAACAACCAGCGAGGTTATCTTTACTTTGGTTTACAGAAAGCCAGAACGTTTCCATGAACATGTTTCGATATGTCAAACTCTTTAGGACAGAGAAAAGGTCCCTCCTGAACTCCCCCCTCATCAGGATAACATCCCACCCCTCCTCCACTGGAAAGAGGAACACAGCTTCATCAGGGTGTCATGTGACGTTCAAACCAGCAATTCAGTTCACTTTTTAACACATTTCTTTGTGTGTTTGCACTTCAGGCATAACATCACACAAATTAACCAATAAACTTCTAATTTTTCTGATTTTGCAAAGGAGCATTTAGCACCCAGTCAAAACACTTCCTTTTATTTGTCACACTACCATTGTGCTCCCCGTCACTCACCAACAGGTCGGTGAAATTGCTTTGCGTTGCTCTTTTCTCCATGTTTACTATTGTAAACCATGAAAAAGATTAATCAGCTGCACATTTATATACACATTGCTATTCATGAGGTGCTTTGCATCAATCATTTATGGCTGAATGTGGGTGTGTAGCGGGTAATACGCTAGGCGGAGGCTCGTATGTGGAGTATGTGCGCATTTGGCATAAACCATTTCCAGATTTTGGGTGTATGTACAGTTTTAGTATAGATCATGTGCAACATTTTTTAGATTAGAGCCCAACAGGGCCCTCCAATCATCCGAGCAATGATGATCATCACAGCAACAGATGGAGCAGGTACACAGAAACAATGCCTTCAGAGCCACATGTACAGGGCTAAAGACACAATATAAATAATGTACATAGATAAATCAATAAAAACAGAAAGATAGTTTTTTACATAAATAAGCGCAACAATAAATACATAAAATTAAATTAATAAAAATGAAGAAAAAGAATGAAAATAAATCCCAGACTTTGCAGTGGGATAGGCTCCAGCTGCCCAGGACCCTGAATTGGATGAAGTGGTATGGAAAATGTATGAATGATGAAATGCGGGGAGCATAAACCAGTACAGTATTTTCTGATTCCTCTCTATTGTTGTGAAACCATCCTACCTGGGACATTTTCTAACTAATGACACGGATATTTACACACTGCCTTCCTAAGCATGCACGAGTTCTGTTTGCATCCACCCTGCTGCGTGCTGACCACCATCATTCACACTGATGAATGTGTGAAGGAGAAGGTCTGAGGTCTACAGGGCTTATCATTTAAAAGCAGACTCAAGATCATTTAGATCATTCTTAGAGTAACTGATGACCTGCTATAAGTATATTTAATGTAAAGATGATTGGAGGTGTGAGAAGTCTCCTTTTACTGTGTTAGCTGTTTACAACAGGAGCAACAAAAGATGACAAATAACCACAAAGAGGAGTTCACTCAGAAAGGATCTGCTTCACATCAAGCTTTGGACTCATCTTCTGAGTTTTTACATGTCTACCGATGCAAAGCCCCAAACAGAAGCATGCAGAGGTAAGAAGGGACGTTTTAGGCCAGATTGTTTGCTGTAGCAGCGCTAAGCCAGTGCACGTTCGTGAGCAGGTAACATCTTTTTGGATTAAACTCTCATTTTGGGAAGACAGTCCCATATCTGTTGCTGTTGCCTTAATAAATCACACCACGTATCTTCATTAGCGTGATGAGAGGTTTGCTTACCTTCCTGCGGGATGATCCTCAGGGTGACGCTAAGACCTGCGTCTTTGATCAGCTTCACAATATCAGCGTGCGGCATGTTGACGATGGACTGGCTGTTCACTGCCAGTATCCTGTCTCCCACCTTCAGCTTCCCGCAGCGGTCGGCCGGGCTGCCCTCGATGATGCGGCCGATTTTATGTGGCACGGCTGTGTGGGGATGGAGAGGCTGCAGGTAAAGACGTGCTCAGCAGCAGACTGGAGAATTACTTCTGTCCCTGCTAACACCATAGCTGAATATGTCTCTGTTCACCCAAAGCTTACGTAAGGTTTTCAGGATATTTTTCCTGTGTGTGGGCGATGCACGGATGCTCAAGGCAGCAGCCTGAGATGTGAATGACTGACATGCTGTAGGAGGCCATGTATAAATAATGAGCTAAGCTGAGAGGTGCTTCACTTTTTATTCAGCAATGACTTTTTCAAAAGTCTTATTTACTTAAGTTTGACACTTACTCTGATCCAACTAGAGACTGTGTGCCAGTTTACATGCATCTATAAAGTTTTAGACAGTGTTAAGCATTTAAACAGCTGGTATTGTAAAGAAGAGGATGCCTGATTGTACATGAGCATTTACTAGACTCTTTAAATGGCTTTAAAGCTAATCACAGGACTCACTGTTCGTTGTAGTTGTTTCAGGCCTGTTGAGAGAGCTGATGATGACGAAGCCGAAGCCTTCGCTCTCCTTTCGGTTGATGACCACGTCGCTAGGTGGAGCATTGGCGTTTGATACCCCGTCTGAAGCGGCAGTGGTGTTGTCTGTGCTGGGAGGTTGGGTGGTGCTGTTGGCGTATGTGAAGTCGCTGCGTGGGGAGCTGTGCTGCGTGGAGACGGAGCCCGGGCTGCGGCCGTTCTCCGGGCAGGACTCGCCTGCAGAGGGAGGTAGAGAGCTGAGCAGGGTGGCTGATGAGAAGAAGTAATGCATTAGTATTTAAACTTTACAGCTAAGGATGAGTACAAGGAATAACATGGAGGACTTCATTAGAATACAACATTTCTCTGGGGAACGTTTGTTGGTAGCATGAGTTTGACTTTGCAGAAAAATGAAGAAATGTTACTTAATTGTAAGGGTTAATTAAATTATGTAAATAAGCAAATGGTAAGGATTTGTCTAATTTTTAGTATGAAAACAAGTAAGTGCTGCGTTCAATGTCACAGACAAAACAAAAACACGATTTTTCTGAGCTAAAAGAGATTATTAAAAAGCAATAAAACAAAGTCAGAACCAGTATGAAACTGGCTCTGACTGGGTTTCAGCCACATGCAGGCCTCATATCCCAGTCAGCGCATCCATGTGGATCCTATAAGGTTTCAATTTGGGTTGTGTAAGTACTGAATGAACATAACATTGAACTGGACAAATTCTGCAGCCCCCATGTGGTTTCATTGGCCTGTTCTCCACATGTGAAGCCAATGTGGGTTGTAGGAGCTGTGGGCAGGGGCAATCTGTGAGATGGCTAAATGGGCTGCCCAAATATGTGATATCTACACATATTCTACTCAAACATTAAAATGCATGACGAGAAACGATCTGGAGATACCAACCCAATTCCAAAATAAACTACACTTATTTATAAATCTCATAAAACTATATTTTATTCTCAACGTAAACAACAAAGCAGGTGAAGAAACAGACATTTGAACATTTCATGGAATAATAAGCTCAATCTGAATTTGATGGCAGCAAATATGCAACAAAAAGTAGGCGATACGAAGCAGGAACAACTGCAGGAGCATTTGATGACTAATTTAATGAATTATTGGGTCTTATAACTGGGTTTAGGGGTGCATTTCGGAGAAACAAAGGATCTCAGATGGAAAACCCGTCTGAAAATAGATAAACAATTTCCGAAAAATATTCCTCGATGTAATAAACTGTGATAAAAAGAATGTGATATTCTCTGTGGACAGCATGGACGGTGTGTCCAGCAGACTAAAGAGCAGAGGGAGCATCCAGCTTGTCATCTGTGGACATTAAAAAAGCTGCATCTCTGATAGGAAGGCGTGTTTTAGTGTCTATGCCGTTTCCATCACTGTTGAAAAGTATATGGAGGCTGATTTACACTCATCTGTGTCAGGTAGGTTACGACATGACCATCGTAGACCTGCATGAGCTCAAAACGCACCTTTTCACACCTGACACGCATCACAGGGACATCGAACATGATTACGTGTTCCAAATGAACCCAGACAGCGTGATGTCTCATCAGACCAGAGCAGGCTCTTTTCTTAAACCAGCAGAGGTCCAAACATTTTTTACTTGTAAAGAAAAAAATATTAAAAATATATGTCGTCTGTGTAGTTGTGGGTGCAGGCAGGAGTCTGAGCAGAGAGCAGAGTTCGACACTTTGTAAAGTGCTGGTGGGAGTCAGACAATTAGGATGGAAGTAAAGGCCGCAGAAGGTGCAGGCATGAGTCAGACTGCAGCCTTTGCTGGGAAAATTGACGGAGGGTGGATGGAGTAGGAAGGATTGGATGAATGCAAAGAGTGTGTGCTTGTGTGTCTCTGTTTGCAGGGAGGCAGTGATAATGAGAACAGGAGAGGAAAAGGAGTCTTCTGAGACTCCAGGTGCAAAGACACAAAGATAAAGAAGCTTATAGAAGGATCAGAGTAACCTGTATTTAAAACAAGAGTACTTTAAGCTTGAACTCATTTTATAAGCCAGTTGTTTTCCTTTTGTTATTATTGGTGGCAAATTCGTGAACTTAATCATTTCTGTTCTTCATCTTTTGCCTCAACCTTATCTGTCCAACTTGTCCCACAGCGGTAACTCAGTCCTCACAGAAGTTACATCAAACAAAATGGGAGACGTGTTTCGACCTTCGCTGTAAGTGTTGAGAGCACATGTTAGCTGCTGCTGTAGATCCAATCAAACAAAGCTGGTGGTGCAGGTTTAAAACTGCGGGGTGGAACAAATAATGCAACAAATGTAGCATTTTTAATGATATGTTACATTTTTATCCTCATTAACCTTTGATTTTATGACACGCTGCACCTTCATGTTTTATGAAAACACAGAAATTGCTCTTGCGACCTCTCTGCCTAATTTGTGGATCCAAATTTCTAAAACAAACATTTTTCATGCTCACAGTTTCCTTTGAACAAGCCGGTTACATATCAAAATGTAGATAGTTTCCTGGTTTTCATCATATAAAATCATTTCTCTCAGAAATGGCGGCAGAACACAGGGTGCCTGAGTCCATTCATTTCTAATAGGCTTAGTCCAGTTGAGGGTTGCTGGGAGGTTAGCAGCTCTTCCATTACAGTATTTGTAGTATCTGCTCTGTCACCTTGCCCCCATAACATAAGGAATCTTCAGCAGAGCTCTAGGGAATGCCTTGTTTAATCTAAGCTGTAATTTAGCTTGTAAATGATCTGATTGCATTCCCGTCTCCTCACCTGCAGCCTGAACCCTCCTCCTGATGACCAGATTGACCTGGCCGTTCCGCGCCGCCCCGTGCATCAGGTCAATGACATATCTATGAGGTTTCCCCACCACTGGGATCCCATCCACAAACAGCAGCTCATCGCCGGGCCGCAACCGCCCGTCCAGATCTGCGGGACTCTTCTCAATGATCGCCCCGATCAATATCTGTGTATCATAGAAGAAACAGATGTTTACATCATGCAACCTCTGCATCACATGCAGTGGATGTTTAAGTTATCCTGTCATCTTAAAGCTCAGTATCCTGAATGTGACTTTAATAGACTGCAGCCAGAGCCAGCACTCTTTCAGGGTTAAAGGTCAGGGTCTGGCATGCAGTCTAAGTGTGTTGGGATGAAGGAGAAAATGACAGGCTTCCACGCCCATCACCATACGAGCCTTCTCACGCGTCTCCGGACTCACAGGCTGCCCGGCCTCATCACCACCCAGCACCCGGAAGCCGAAACCGGACTTCTGTCTGCGCAGGTTCACCTCGATGTTTTGGTACTCGGCTCCTGAAACATATCAGAAAAATACCTTTTCATCTGAGCTCAACAGTAGTCACGCACTAATAAGATATTTACCTAAAGTATCCACGGGAAAAACACTCCTCGACTGGCTGGTTTCTGTAAGAAAAAACGAGAGGAAACCTACGTAAACAATAATAAATAAAGAATAAGAACAAGCTCACGTTAACATGGATAATCACAAATGCATACACAAGAGGACACCACAGCAGCAAACACAGATGCTCCCATACAAGCTGAAAGGAGGCAGAAAGACTGCCTCAGCATTAATGTCATTGCAGAACTTCGGCACCATCCATAAAAGTCGGGAAGTGCTTACAGCATGTAATATACCCGTTCATTATTTACAGTGCAAGGTGGGATGTAAGCACTGATCTGCAATCAGGGGCTTCACACTATGCCATGATCTGCAAAGTAGCGAGATGAGCTCAACCACAGACAAGTGGCTGCGAATGAAAAATTGATTCCAGTTGTATCTGTTTTAATCATCGCGAGCCGCCGCTGGGACTCAGCAGGAACGATGGAGGAGGAAAATCATGACTGCGGACAGACAGACGCTACAGCTGTGACGCCTGGAAAACAGAAGACAGTAAAAATGCAAACACATTTAGAACTGAACCAAACTTGCTTATATTCATTATTCGGTTTATTCGGTATGTCGGTTCAGTTGGAGATTTAGTATCATCTCTAAGGTTTACAGAGAATCTTCTGAAGGAGAGAAAATATCCAGCATTGTGGTCAGAGATCAGAGGAGAATGAGCAGACTGGTTGGAGATAAATGAGAGACAACAGGAAGTCAATTAAGGTTTCATCTAAGACATGCAGAGCAGCATCTCTGTTTAAGTCCAACCTGGTAGCAGATGTTCCACAGCAGCAGCAGAACACACTGTGTGTGTGCTGCTCCTGCAGCTACAAGTCACACTCTCCAAAACATGCAAACATGTTACTGGTCTCATGAGTCTCCATTTCAGCTCCACTTTCATATGGTAGCATCAGAATTTAGCAGAAACATCATGAAAACACTGATCTATCCTGACTTGGATCAATGCTTCAGTCTGCTGGTGGTGTAATGTTGCACACAAAGCTCACATGAGTTCAATGCACTCCAATGACCTCCACAGTCACCACATCTACACCCTAATAGATCAGATTTGTGATGCGTGAGATTCTCCTTATGGATGTGGAGCTGACAAATCTACAGAAACTGTGATGCTTTGTTTCAATATGGAGCAAAATCTGAGGAATTTTACCAACAATCTGACATCAAGAATGAAGGCAGTTCTGAAGGAAAAAGGGTTCAACCTGGAACTAACAAGGTGCACCTTATAAAGTGTGGTGAGAGTGAGATTTCACAGTTAACATAACTGCTCCTGACTTTTCCATGCCTTCTGCTTTCAGCCTCATGTTTAGTTTATCTACAACAAGTAAACTTCTCCCTTCCAAGATACCACAGTAACTAGAGGGTTTTACCTCGTCAACCTTTTTACACCTCTGAGATCAATCCGAGTACTTCAGAGGTTTTATATGCACAACTAACAGAATTAACTCTTCTGGTTTTAAAGAAGAACAAAAGGGAAACAGCGGGTGTTTCCATCAACACAACCCCTGAGAGTAAATGAGAGGAAACATAAAAGAGCATCAGGTCATTTAACACTAATCTGTTTGGAGTTACAGAGAACCAAGTCTAAGCATTAGTGGCAGAGTCAGATCGCAGCGGCCACTGGGGCGAACACAGCCTCAGGGTTGTGCTGGTGTATAAAAGGTCACAACCTACTTCTCCCACCACCAGTGAAGGAAGCAACTGGAGCGTTGCTTAAATCCTTCTGAGCAGACCCCCAAACCCCCGACCTTTACTGAGAGGACAGGAAAGCCGAACTGATAGCTGAAGACAAGTTGATGAAGAGGCTGCGCTTTTGTTTTTTTTTAATCAGGGGTGCGTGATGAGAAGACAGCAGGATTGCTGGGTGGTATATTTACTAATGCAGTCCTGAAACTATTTAGTTCCTGTCAGGATACTGAAGTTCTGCATTAATCCAGACGAGTCTCAGAATAAAACCATGAGTAAACAGCGGCTAATTCTCCAGAGGATTCAGTTGAGGTGTGTGTTCTGGGTAGAAAATACCAAAAGTGTAATGCATAGAAAAGTGTTTTATGTGCTACACGCCGATTTTGGTGACAGAGTGCATAAGGAAGAAAAGGAGAATTCATGGTGGCAACATGGGCATCCTCATCCTCCTGAACGTCCTCATAAGGTAAAAGTTATATTATAGGAGGATAATATATTATTAGGATAAAAAGAAAGGATAAAGAAAGGATAATATAAAGACAAATGTACTTTTTCGATACTTTACAGGTGTTTATTCATGGACATAGCACCTGGATGCAGAGATGCTTTAAGTTAGTGTAAACATAAAAATGTGTGCAAAGGTTTGCGTGATTTTTCTGTGAAGGTATGAAAATTCAGCAAGATAAAACTCCAGAAAGCTTTCAGGGTTTCTGAGGAGCGTTCCCTGAAGAGCGGTGTTTCACCTGCAGTAACAACGCTGGTACTTACGCCTACTCTCATAGATAGCTCTGGACTTCTCAAAAAGGTCATATGGATCTGGTTTAGCCAGTGCCAGGGCCTCGGAGGCTGAATCCGGGACCGAGGCCCTGTGAAGATGGTGTGTTGGGAAAGGGATGCTGTGGGAGATAACAGGAGCCGACAAGCTGGTCTGAGCGGGGCTGCTCTGGCCCTGCTGGGACTCCCACTGCTCCAGCACCTGCAAAGCACAGCAGCATGACGGGTCAGTACTTCCCTTTCAGCCCTCCCACTTCTGCTGCTCCGTATTAGCCCGGTTACCATGGTAATAACAAGAGAAAGTAAAAAGCAGTCATTGGACTGTTCTGTAATCCTCACTGAACTTACAGCCACTAGACCCATCAAGCCTGGTTTTTATTAGTTTGATTGTTGAAAACAAAAACCTACAACACCGACTATGATGTAAAATAGTGGAAACACAACTGATTTGAAAAAAGTTTAACAATCTTTTTAGCAAAATGCTAACAAGTCTGAGTCCTTGCCTCCTCTTGATCCATTAACTGGTCAAACATGCAGTTTGTGAGTTTTTGTAATTATTAATAACAAATCTGTGCAACTAGAACCACAGAAGGATGAGATGGAGACATGTTTCCTAAGTTCGGATTGTTTCCTGAGATAGTAGCTCTTGCTAACTCCACAAACTAGCAGTACCTGTAACTTTAGCTCAGAAACATTTGGGGCCAAAGAAAACATTGAAAACAGCTGAAACTTGATGGATCTGCTTTGTCTGATTGTGTTTAGTGAAGATTTGACAAATCTGATCAGGAGGCAGAGCTTAGAGGTATGATTAAAAATTAGCAAGAAGTTAGTAAAGTTAGTTTCTCCTAAACATAAAGCAACAAGTTTGACTCTAATCATTATTAAATAATTAATTACTCTACAATAATCTACTTCCTGCTTCCTTTTGGAGAGTAATCCTGTTTGTGCATTGATTTATTAAAAAAAACCTTTGTACATGTGCAGCAGAATGAGGTGGCAGCAGCGGTCTTGATAACACCAGTCACAGCATCGGCTTTGAAGTGTCAGATAAGCCTGACCACGAGTCACTGAACAGATAAGCTATATGACAGGTTGACATGTCAGAAACTGATCCAGAGGGAGGAACAAGCCCTTTGCAAGTGAGACTGGCTGCATATGCTGCACATTTGTAATGAGAAATACTTCTCTGAGTGGAAATAAGGATAAAAATGAGATTCCTAAAAGCTGTGGGCAGGAATGAAAAGTGTCCCCGCTCGCTGGGCTCAGTCAGGTAGTCCCTTACCTTTCTGAGCTTTTTTAAACAAATGCAAATACTAAAGTTGGACTGACTCTAAAAACCAAAACAGCTCTGTGTGAAAGAAAGAGACGCTGAACAGGCATTGTAATGTTCCTGGCTTAGTGCTTGGAATTACAGCGATCCTAAGAGAGATGGAGGACACCGATTATGCAGAGAGGAAACTGCAAAGATACAAAACAGGGATTTTAAGGGACAAAGTATCTTAAAAGCTCTATAGTTGGGATCTGGAATGCGGGCGACATGAGCTGGGGTCAGGAAGTGGTCAGAGCAGCACTGGGAGGACATCCAGGCATGAAATGGATTACACACACAGTCACACTAAGTGAAACAAAGAAAGATGGGCTGAAACGCTCGTGTGGAAGCATATGAGCGTGACAAATGCATATAAACGAGCAGCGTCTCTGATCTAAGAAGACATTTAGAGAGATAGTGTTTGTGAGCACTAAGACAGCAGATGATATTCACAGTTTCCATGTAAGAGCAGTGGGCAGAAAGACAAAGGACACAGCAGCGACTGAAGAGTAAGAAAGAGCAGGGATGCTTTTAAAGGTAAGAAATGATAAATGTTATTTAATGAAAATAAACCAGATGAAATCTGGGCCATGCCAAGACAGTCTCATCAAAGATGGATAGTGGCGCTACTTCTGTAGCATAAAAGGATAATGCAAATCCTCTAATGGCCCGGAGTCAGGCCGTGAATCAAGTCTGTCTTGCAGAATTAAAGTCTAATGTCACCATAAAGCAGCAACGTGAAGTTCCAGGCTTCTTAGAACCCAGAAATATCAAAAGGAAGCTTTTGTTAAAGCCACGCTAGTGGCGAGTCATCAGTAGCGTTAGTGCGACAGAGACAGGGCAGAGAAGTCAATCCTACATCCTACAAATGCATTTCCTGTAAGCAGAAAGCAGCTGTTCAGCTATAATCAGCTTTATTTTGGTGATTAGACAGCATAACCCGGATTTTTCAGGCAGATGTATGTTACCTGCTTTGGGGTCTTCCATGGTGAAAAGTGACCTGCAATGTTAAGAAAACAAAACATGCTTTAGGCTAAAAAAGATGGGAAAAATTCAACTGAAAGGTTAAGAAACTATATTAAAGAAAACATTTAAATCACATGGAAATGGCAAACAGGCGGATGATGAAGAGGAAAAAGATGACTATGAACGAGGCAGCGAGACGTGCACGTAGAAGTAGAGACGGATACTGAACAGCTGATTGCAGCTGCAGGAACTAACCTCTCATACAACCCCCATGCTCACAACCCCCAACGCGGCATGATAACCATGATAAACCGTCAGAACATCCATCAGGAGGAAAAAGGGCTTCTCCTGCAGTGGTAATCCAATATAACACAAGTGTGTTTAAAAGTGAAGGTGCTAATTTCTTAGTTATCGCCGTAGCCCTTACAAAAAATTAGGGCTCTGCACTTAATAAAAAAATTAATCAAAGCTGCAATGTAAATTTCTCTTAAATTACTGGAAACTATTCATTAAAATGACCATATCCAGAGTATTTAATTTAATTTATTACGTCTTATTTTTCAATATCTTATTTAAGATGCCTCTCGATCATTACAAAACATCTGCTTGGTAAAAAACGTGTCTGAAAAAACGTCTGACGGCAGTTTTTTTAAACAAAAACGTAGACAGAACGACTGCTGAATGATCGGATGACTAGGAAACTGTTTTGGCTTGATGTTACCGTGCATACATTAGTACATATGCTAAGGCTGACCGAGCAGACATATAAGACATTGCTGGAAAAAGAGAGGAAAAGAAAGGGAAACTTGGAGAAAAAATTCACTGGACTGACTTTTACTGGCTGTACGAGCTCAGAGAACAGACAGGATGCAAGATGGATTAGCCTTGCTAGAGGGCGCTGCAGAGCTAACATCTTCCAAAGATCCTCTTTAATGACCTGCTTTGTTTATTTTTGATAGGATATTTATCTGGTACATTTTTTTCTCTTTTATTTTGTTTTTGCAGATAAAAAATCAGCCACATTCACATTTCTCTGCACGTACTTTTAGATCTGAAAGTCTTGTGTTGCTTGTTAAATTGAAAAAAAACCTAATTGAAGCAAAGAAAACAACAGCAAACACAAAATGCAACATTCCTACAAGAAGCAACACATTTTTAAGGTTTTCCATCCAAACTGAATGATGTTTAGATTTTCCTGTGATGGAGGCCTGACCTCTAACACACCATGTGCAGCTTTGGACCTTACACTAAACCTCAACACACTCTTGGACTGTTTTAGTGGAGCTGTGTTACTGAAAACATCTGTGAATGAATTGTTGATCTGTCAGGAATGAAAAAGCCACATGTAAAAAATGCTCTGACTTTTACTTAAGTGGGCTCGGTTTGTGATACAGCACAGCAAGCTAAAGGGCAGACCTTCTTCTTTCTACTTGCAATCCATTTTGTGGTGACCTTTCCACACATTGCTGCTTTTTAAAGCATTGTTCAGGAGCAACAACCAGAAATGTATCCTGACGATGGAGAACGAATCTGTAAAAAGCAGAGCAGCAGCAGACATCTGGGTTTTTATATTTTTGCATTCACACACATTAATGGAGCACTTCTTTTCAGATTCACAGAAGCTGTAAAAAAAAAAAAAAAAAAAAGATGCATTTTCCATCTTCCTGACTTAATTTTTCTCTTTTTTTATGTGCGGTGCTGACACAGTTTTCCCTGTAGAAAGACACCAGTGTATGCAAACAGAGGAATCAAATTATAGGGCGACTACTGGAATTATTCACAAGCCTCTCCAGTTTTTGCCCGACCAGACTCCAATCACACATTTGTCTTGCCGAGCTGAAAGTGGCGACAGCGTGTAAACGCAGAAACGCTATGGGTATCAGGATATCCTGAACAAAATGGCTTCACAGGCTTATCAGAAACTCCATAGCAATTATTTTTCTTATGCCTGATGGGAGTGTTTTATCAGCGCGGAAACAAAAAGGAGGAATAACAGCATGAGCAGAGGATTTAAGCTTCTTTTACACAAGGTCAGTCGTTGAAAATCCTCCTAGAAAACCTAACTGAGCTGATGTGAAAGACACGGGAGCGACAACAGGACAGGGCTCTGCGTGGCCAATGGTACCTGAACTAGGCCACGGAAGAGAGTGGCACTACCGGGCTGATCCACAGGGTGAAGTCGCTGCTCGCTCAGGCATAGCAGACATCTATCTGGATGCGGGTGTGAGAGTGTCCTGCGGTGATGAGGGGAGAGAGTCTGGTGGAAAGACGGGGTGGAATGAGCTGTCCATGGTGCTGAAAGCACTCACACCAAATCCTAATCTGATCTGTCAGCTCTGCTGCACGGAGCTGGAGGAACCCCGCGGAGTCCAACTTGTATCTAACTACTGACATAACGAAGCTCCTGTCCAACTAACTTTGTCACCATGTTCTGATGCAGGAAAAAGCGGGTGAGGTTTCATAGGACACGACTGAAAAAGCAGGATTCATCCCACACATCAGCACTGACATGGCTTTGGGGGGATTAATAAATAAGACTGTATGAGGCTGCAGTTAAAGACATCTGAGCAGAAAGAGCGGCAGATCTGTGGCAGCAGCTTCATTGGTTCTCCGGGCTGATAAATTATATCTGGCACGTTGACTTGTAGAAAAATCTACTGATTCTTATGTTGGAGTTGGTTTCTTACTAAAAAAAAAGAGGGAAAAAAGTACACCAAACAGCAAACTGGGACATGTCAGCCTTTGACATGAGCCCAGTGAAAACAGACGTATCAGATGTTCACACTTAAAGCCACGATCAATCACGATGATCTATGTTTTTATAGCTTTCTGAAGTGTGATGGGATGCTACCACAGTACACTTTTCCTGTCCTGCTTCTGCAGGCTTCCTGTGGTTTTACAAAGAGTTGGACATGTGTTTTCTCCTGCACCACCCTCATAATGCTCTTTCATGCACTATGTTCTGTAAATGAATCTGTAACAGAAATAAAAGCGACCTCACAGGTTGTGGGGTTGCAGACAGTTTTCAAACTGGGTTTAAAAAGACTAAATCCAATTTATTCACTGGAAAACAACTGAAAAAAGACGATGGAGAGACTTAAGTCATAGAAATGATGTCTAGTTTCCTCATTAGCCACCGCTCCATCCTCCATTCTGCTGTTCAACTTTTCTTTCACAGACAACTTCTAGAAAGTTCTAGCACATGACCCACTGATGTCTTGATAGAATTCCCAGAGCTCCACTGGGATCTGCTTTGGGACCGATCCTGCTGTATCGGCTTTCTTTTCCTTCTTCCTCAGGCCCGGTTTCCATTTCATTAATTACCAGGAAATCACTGTAATTTTTTTTAAAGCTTTAACTTTTACAAAAAAATTATCACTATGTTTTATGACACATGATTGGAAAGCCTGATGTCTGGTACTAGTTACACAACATGTTCACTAACATGATGAATATCAGAAAAACCTATTACTGCTCAAATCTCCTGCATGCATGATGTAATATCAGTGTAGCATGAGCTTTTTACTGTATATTCCATTTTTACCTCAGTAGTGATGAAGATCTGTATACAGTCATAAAAGCCTGGTACCTCTGCATCATACCGGTCACCAGTTTAGCATTCCACTTCTTAACCAGTGTGGTTTTGCTTGTCATTCTGGGACGTATGGCACAGCTAACCTGATTCTATTCTGGTTATAAAAGTCAAAATTGACACTTTGTCTGAACTCTTTGGGTACAAATGAAAATAACGATATTTCCTTCGTTTTGTGTAAAAGTCTGTGATGTTCAGAATACATTCCAGCTTCTTGCCAGCTACAAAATAATAATAAGCTTTCAGAGATAAATAGACAATCCTTATCATGAGCTCCATTTCAGTAAAACATACTGCAAACTGTGCAGAAAGTAAAAAACTGGTGTTTTGACAGGCAGCTGCAGACGCTGTTTCTGTTTCGCCGGCGTGTTAAAACGGTTCACAGCATCAGAATCAGATGCATAATTAGATTCAGAAAGCACAAATGTAATCCAAAGTACAGAGGCAGCGTTTGTATTAAGCGGTTAAATGCAAATTCACGCAGAGTAAAACAAATTGACACAAAGATTAATTTGCATAAGCTGGAAACGCTCCGATGAGAGCAAAATATTTCTGTGTATCGCTGTGATTTATGAATCTGGATACAAAAGCATGACGGAGGCAGAACAGATGGGAGAATGAGGAACCAGCAGAGCCTCTGATATGTCTCTGGATCTTGTCTTCTTGATAAGAGAGCTCTATGATTTCACCATAAAAAGCACTTTGTGTTAAACTGATATATGAATGTTTTGGTTCTTCATGAATGTTATGTTCATCTCAGGATATCTGAGTGCTTCACGTGAAACTTTAGGAACATCCGGTTCACAATGATGCATAAAAACTACTCCATACTTCCAGACTGGATAACTGCAATTTGTTTTTAATGTTCTGTACCAAAGCTGCTCTATAGGATGCAGATCTGGTTACTGTGGAGGTCAATGGAGGAGAGTGAGCTCATCATCATGGTGAAGAAAGCATGTGTTCATAAAGGGATTGACATGGTCAGAAACCATACTCAGGTAGGCTGTGGTGGTAAAACCATAAACCTCTCATAGTTACACCACCAGCAGACACCCTCCCTACCTTTAAGGTCAAGCTTAAAACCTTCCTTTTTGATGATTTCAAAGCAGGATGGATCCATGTTTTTATGTTTCCACCAAATTCTGATGCTACCATGTGAATGTGGAGCTGAAATGGAGACTCATCAGACCAGAAACATGTTTCCATTAGTGAAGGTGAGTGTGTGTAGCCTCATTTTCTTAGCTGCAGGAGTGGCACCCGGTGTGGTCTGCTGCTGCTGTGGACGTGTTGTGTGTTCACAGATGTATATCTTTGTTAGAATATGATTCAACTTTCTTCAGTCCCTTCCAACCAGTCTGCCCATTCTCCTCTAAAGTCAAGCAAACCCTGGATATTTTCACTCCTTCCTTCTCTGTAAACCAAAGACATGGTTGAGGGTGAAAAAACAAGTAAATATTCAGGCCAACATCTCGCCACAATCTTCCTCATTCGAATGCTCAGTTTGCACTTCAGCAAGTCGTCTTCGCTACCTAACTAAATGTGACTGCATATGTGAACCTGATGAGCGTATGTTTAGTTCAGGCTAATCGTATCTACAAGCTGCATTGTTGAATATAGAATACATAAACATTAAAACAGCACAGTTCAGTGAGTCGCTGTAGCCAATCACTGGCTAATCACTCCCGCCTAATAAAAAGCCAAATGGAGGCACTTACAGCATATGGGCTCATTGAAATGTATCTACTGTCCTTTAAAACCCTGCAGCCGTGTGGACAGACAGACAGGAAGTCTGCTCTCGTATCGGACCGTTGGATTAGTCACCATGCCATCAGATACAGATGTAAAGGGACAGAACTGGCAGAATTTCCTAACCATAATAAGCAGCCTTGTGCTTTGCATCTGACACGATGTTTACAGGAAATCTTCAGGCAGATGATTTTCGGCCAGATGACATGACTTGATTTACAAAAATAAACTTTAAAACTATTTCCAATCATTCATTTAAAGATCATTCTGACTTCCTATTGAGCCCATTAGGGTCGTTTGTTTAAGCGTAAATACAGCTTAGTCGGTCTACTTCTCACATTCACAAGGAACAAACATGTTGAAGCGTTGATCTAATGGAAATAAGCATCAGCACATCAGCTTTTTTATTGCCTTAACTTCTGCATTTTGACCTCTGTGTACCAAAACTCTGTCTCATCGTAGGAACCAGGACTGCATGATCCCTGCAGGGCACTTCTTCAGTTTTAGGACTTGTGGGGAAAGGTCTGCTGGTGTGAACAAGGCCGACAGTCGGATCGACAGGCAGACTGGCAAACTCATCACTCTCATGCTCTTTCCTCTCCTTCTCTTTTATTGCAACTATCTTGTACACACACAGACAATGAATCACTGTCTAGTTACACCCTGATTCCCTGAAAGGCTGGCAGAGCCTCAGTGAATCAAACGCTTCTTTTTTTCCACACAAACAGAATCTCACCCGAGGTTTCCACGCTCTCTAAGCAGCCTCCGGGCATATCAGGTAAAAGGTCAAACCAGACAGCTGCTTCATAATGTACAATTCATCTGTGGCATCATGTCATAGGAGGGTTTATGCAAGAGGATGGAGGTTAGAGTGCTGCACTGTGTAAGAAAAAATAGGCAAAAAAAGTGTGCAACTTGCTCGAATCAAACTATGTATGGGCAGGAGTCAGGCGGAGAGAAGGTGTGTGTGTTAGCTAAACGGTTGATGAAAGAGCTGGAAGTCTGCAGTTAATTATGGCCCTGCAGCAAACTCAGATGGCTGATGGTCCAGGTAGCCGCCAATGAGCCAGAGAGCCATGCACACATCCCCACAAACAAAGGGAATAAATACTGAAAATATAAATAAAGAATACATGACCTGTATGCTCCTCACAAACCGTCCACTGGTCTCACTGGTTTTCCGTCCAGATGCGTTTGTTTAAGGTTGTGTGCAGCAAATCTAAACTTTCAGTATGAACCGTGCACAACAAGCGGAGGTGTTCATGGCTTTTTATACATAACTGCTTACTTCCGGTACTTTTATAACATTTCTATTGGATGTCATGGTTTCTTCACATTTATTATTCCTTCTGGATCGAACTGACCCGATGTGTTTGAGTGCTCACACACATCTTATCTTACATTGTTAGTAAACTTGTTTGCAACACATTAAATACATTTTATGTGTATTTTGTAATTCAGGGTATGATTATTCTCATTAAAAAAACATGCAGAAATTATTTTTTTTTATAATTAGAGCATGAAGCTGACAGGAAACCACAAAGAGGCATGAAACTCAGGTCAGATGATCTTTTTAACAGTAAAAAAAAAAGGTGATGGTTAGTTCCAGAAGAGCTGCAGAAGCTAAAGATCCTCTTTTTAATCTGGTCACATCTTCTAACACGACTCATGACATATTGCGACTCATATTGCACTGTAACTGACGTATACTTTCCCGATTTTCATTTGATGTTTTGTTTATTTTAATGGTAACAAGTAGTCACTTATTTAAACATAGTCATAATAATTTTTTTGCTCTTCCATTTTAAAGAGAAAGTATGGAAGCGTTTTGTTATTTTCTGACATAACATGGACTTGTGGAAGAAAATCGTATATTCTTTCTTAAAAATGGGTCAAATTGACCCACAGACAGGAAGTTACTTTAGCACCCCACATTAGCTTTACTCTTCCACAACCTTCTCAGTAGAACTAGCTGTCCTGTTGAGGTTGTTTTTGCTGCATGAGC
>JBAMIG010000025.1:16364281-16377133 GCA_037177335.1 Kiunga ballochi
GAAGAAACAAGCAGACAGATACTGAAAAACGAATGCAGTGGAGGGACTGAAATGATGCTGCTGGGCTAAGCAGCACTTACCTGTTCCCCCTCTCTGGACCACCAAGCTTGTCTCGGATCCCACAGCGCACTCCTTCAGCAGCTCCACCACCTGCGTGTGTGTGAATCCATGCACCGGCTGCTTGTTAATCTCCACAATCAGGTCGCCTTCGCACAGGCCCGGGCAGCCCTGAGGTTCTAGGACTTGTTTAACACGCTGACCTGTCACGCTGTCTGCAATCGTGAAGCCAAAACCATCCACGCCCTTCACCATCGTCAGGGTCAGCATGTCTCCTTGGGTCGCGCCTGACGACGCCATGGAGATGCTGTCAGGAGGCGTTGTTCCAGTGGTGGCGGCGAGTGAACCGTCCAAGTGTGTGTCACCTGGGTGAGCAGTGAGAAGCTGCTGCTGGGCGTTAACCTGGTCCTGACTGGGGTCCGCCACGTAGCGCGATGTGCGGGTGAGATAGTCCAGGTAGTTTTCATAGCCTGTCCTCCCGTTCATCATGATGGGCCGCTGCTCCATGATGCCCAGCGGGGAGATGATGGTGGTGGTGTTCATGGGGTCCTCCGGGTCATATGGCAGAGGGTAGCCGCGACACAACACGAGGGTCACGCTTTGCCCGATGGGTACAGACTGGAAGAGTTTGACGACATCAGCATGGGTGGTACCCAGGACGCAGACGTCGTTAATGTAGACGATGACGTCTCCTGATGAGAAAAGAAGGAAAAGTGGGACAAATGAGACAAATGATATGAAATACATATTCACTGCTGCTTCAAACCAAAAACAAAGAGAAAAAACAAAACAAAGACGAGTTCATTCACTATAAACGCTACATTATGCAACTTTCAGATCCTAAAACAAACATTGGTGCTCTGCAGTGTCCTGAGGATGAAAAACCAAGCCACACAACAGACACTGCATCACCCCAATCAGTGGATATCTACATAGTGGCCGTTTTTCACACGCAAAAACAAAAAGAGGACATTATTGGAGGGAGTAAAAGAAAGGCTGTGTCCGAATGTGCACCCTAATCCCTACATAGTGCCCTATATAGTGGACACGCCATTTTGTAGGGGTGTCCGAACGTACTTTTAGAAAAAAGTAGTGCCCTCATAATTACCCACAATGCACCTTGAAAAGTAGTGAGCATTGATAATCACTAGATGGGACAATATAGACCACAATGCATTGCGGGAGGCAGCTTATAATGACGGTTATAACACAAACATTAAAAGAAGTTAACAAAACACTATAGGTCATACATTTAAATTTTGTTTTCATTGAGTAGATACAGTACAAAGAAAGAATTAAATATAAAGTGAAGAAATTAAATCTTTGACGATTTTGGATAGTATTTGCAACAAGGTCTTTAAGTTACAGCTTGTAATCACGCAATGTCCGACAACGTGAAAGTAGTGAGCTTCGTGTCCGAATGACCAACAGATTGAGGGTCCTATGTAGGGTGCTATATAGTGAATGAGGGGTTAGGGTATAGGGTGCATATTCGGACACAGCCAAAGAAAGAACAGGACACAGACTGACTGGCTGCAGAGATGAACAGGATGTTAGATGGATGCTGAATTTACTGGGGCTTTGTTAGGAGACTTTAATGAACAAAAAAAACCTCTAAGAATCAAACATACAGGAAACTAAAGATTAATAACTAAACAAACAACAAACAAACCACATAGAAAGCAGATTTTTAGAAGCTAATAAACAACAAACTAAATGTTTTTCTAGTTCCACCTCGAAACATTTGTAAAGTAGCTGCTGATGTTAATACAACTTCAGCTTTCTGTTGCACGATAATAAATATTAGCTGCTGTTTTACCTCATCCGATTTCCCACCCTGCCATAAACCGTTTGCACTGATAAAACATCACTCCACATAATGTCCCAGCTGCCTCTTAAGGGTAAAATAGTGCAGATACCATGTAGGTAAAATGTTTGCCTTCCATGAGATTTACAGCTTTTATGTGGCGTTTGCGGAGCTGCATGTAAAACCAGCAGGCAATTAAATGTCCCTTGTCTTTGTCTCAGCAGCATGACTAATATAGTGTGCTAAAGAACCGTACAGGTTTTCACATCTCTGGGCAACCGGGTACACAAAGGCGGAATAACATGAGAGTCTGGAAAACAGCATTAGATGGTTTGATAAGGAAAACTACTCACTAAACTTTATGGCTATTTTCTGGAGCTATAAGAGAATTCATGCTACATCCCTGGACTGACCTCTAAAGTGTACCGTAAAGTGGAAGTTAAAATATCACCTGTTCTTCTTCATTGTAAACTGAGCTGCAGACAAAGGATTTCCAAGTTTAAACGGTCTGCTGGTATTGACAGAGCGAGTACACACCTTCAGGCAATGTGGCGCTGGGGAGTTTTTAATTAATCTGGGTAAATGTGGACGACATTTGCCTTGAGCATTGGTGTCAGAATCAATAGTTGAGCACATTGGCAGAAAACAAATGATGGTGCTGTGACCTCACCGCACTCCGCTGTGCCCATGTTTCTCATTATTTGTGACCAGAGATGAAAGCAGAGGGATGGAGAGCATCAGCAGGCATGCAGAGCCATCAGCTGGCATCCGGCATGCATGCTTTATATTACTCTCTAAAAACTCCCCTCTGACTTTAATTGGGAAAACAACAGTCAACAGCAGCGTCTCTTTTAAGAGTCACTTTTGATTCTGGATCAAATTTGACAGTTTTCTTTTCCACTTATGAGTCATGATAACGTTTCAGCTTAAAAAAGGAAAGATTTCTTCATGAAATAAAAACTCAAACAGAAACAGAAAATGATTATAATGCTTACTTCTTATCAGGCTGAATGTATTTTCCTGAATTAATTCCTAAATATTCTGTTACAAAATGGCTCATCCCTTAAAACTGTTTTTAAATAAAAAAACATTGAGTGTTTTCTACTTTACCTAAAATCCGAAGTCCAGAATAAAGACACATTTCTAGTATTTCTCTGTTAAATGTATCTTGTGTTGTTTCTCCGTTTAGATGAGTGATAACAATCAGAGGTAATGACGTATTGATTCGTTTTGGGTTTTATCTTGTCATTTTCTGTTTTATTTTGAAAGTAACACTCATCTCAGTGTGTTTTGTCCCCATACGACCTCGCCAGTCTTCGTCAAAACACAGCTTTGTCCAGTGTGATTGTTATTAAATTCTTGAAAGTTACTTTGATCCCGTCTGTGACGAAGCCTGACAGAGAGTCGGGTTCCATGTAGCATGTGGAAAAAGTGGGAAATAGATCAACGGCTGGTGAAGACAATTATATAAAGGACATTTCAAAGAGTCTTAAATGAGACAATAGCAATGGTGAGAAATGTGTTTTATTGGAAAATAAACGGGCTCATTTTGGTCTTTGTATATGTATGGTGTTCATAGATAGGCTGGTAAAAAGCCCCCGATGAGAAGCTGCTGGTGAGCATCTCCATTCAAGCTGCAGTTGTGCATAAATCAGCCACATTTAACCAGACGTTTGCAGGGATGCTTACATTCATACTTATTTAGTTTGAAATTACATCTACCTGAGCACAGACAGCGTCTCAGTGCTTGCAGTACTCGATCTTAATGCTGCATTTAACATGGCTGACTGGGAAAGACTTTTTGGCTCTGTAATTAACTGTTATGAATATAATTTAAAAGGCAGGGACTACTTTGTGTCTATAGATAAATATAAATTTTAGCAACTCATTCTAAGACATTCTGACAAATGTGCTGTACTGGATGGATTAATAGTCTGGATGGTTAGTGACTAGCCACCGTGTTACAGTAAGGTTGCAACATCAGCAGCTGGAGGGGGAATAATGAGGAGTGAGATGGGTGAAACCTGCTGAATCTGTTCAGTTTCTGACTTATTACTTGCTGCCATGAAGCAGGAACACCAGCAGGAGAAACTCATGGTGGGACCATCAGAGAAGCTCAACCCTACTGGGAACAGTGGAGCATCCTTAACAGAGTAAATCCTCCTCAGTTACAAACAGGCAGAAACTATGTGTACTAATTAAGAACAAAGTGAATGAATGAAACCTTCATACCATGAGGGATCACACATCTACACATCCAGCACAGGAGTGAATGGAAGGTAGGGGCTAATGGACGTGTCCACAGACAAAAATAAGGCAGGGACAGTCCTCTCCACATCTGTTATGAAACCTGCAGGAGGTCCACCATAATATCTGTCCTCGTCTGTACACAGGACACTCACTGGAACCGAGCGCTCGGCTTCCAAATCATCTCTCATTGTCATATCCTCGCATATTCCTCCTGACATATTTATCTCCATCTAACTGCGAGTTCGCGAGTCTGTCAGAATAACAAGAGGTCTCTGTGGTCCTGCTGAGAGGATGAGGCTGTCATGACACAACCGTTCTGACTCACAGCAGGGCTCTGGCTTGTGGTAAGGACTGTGGCTTATTGTGTGTCAGCATGTGTTTGCATGCGCAACTTTGATGTGGTGACACCAGGTCCAAAGGGCATTGTGGCCACTGTAAACAAAGCTTATTAAAACATCTGATGATATAGAAATATGAAGCGACTGACAGTAAGCGGTGAGCTGGCCCAGTGGCTCTGACAGGCGTTTGGATGATAGTGTTGTGCAGGAGGCTGACTAGAAGCCAAGCTGATGAGGATGTTTCTCTGTCCTCTGATTACAGAGTTCACAGATAATAACAATAACAGCGTTACTGTAACGTAGTTGTGTAGCATACATGTTTCTATATGGTTTGTTGTAATTGCAACAATGTGCAGTTAGAGATGATGGGCATCCTGTTTCAGAGTGATGTAACAAACTAGTTTATGACCTTGTTACTACCTGGTTTGATTTAATGTTCTGTAGAGACTATGTAAAGTCTACAGCTTGATGAGAACAAGTGAGAGATCATATTTCTTCAGTTTTAGCTTCTCTTCACTGGTTCCCAGTTAAATCTCCTCCTGTTCATGACCGAGCTCCAAAGACCTCATAGTTTCACATGTTCCAACCACAGCACTTTGCTTTCAGACCGCAGGTTTGTTGTGCTTTCAGAGTTTTTGAGAGAAAGATGGAGGAAGAACCTTCAGTTATCAGCTCCTCTGTGATGGAACCAGCTCCCAGTGTGGGTTCAGTAGGCAGACACCCTCCCTATCTTTAAGGTCAAGCTTAAAACCTTCCTTTTTGATGAATCTTACCAACCTGAAATGGTGTTTGAAAGCAGAATGAATCCCTGTTTTCATGATATTTCCACTAAACTGGTCCTATCATGTGAATGTGGAGCTGAAAAGGAGACTTATCGGACCAGTAACATTTTTCACCTTCTATTGTCCAGTTTCAATGAGTGTGTGTGAAATGTAGCTTCAGTTTCCTGTTCTTAGCTGCAGGAGTAGCAACCGGTGTGGTCTGCTTCTTCTGTACCACATCTTCTTCTGCGTGTTCAGAGATGCTATTCTGCATATCTTTGTCAGAACCAGTGCTACCACCTATTTTTTTTAAATCACCTCTAGCCCGTCTTCCCATTCTCCCCTTTTTCCATCATTGATCTTTCAGTTTGTTACGCTTTTAAAATGCAGAGAAAATAGATGTTAAAGAATCTGACATTGGAAAGTTGCTAAACATATAAAAACAAACATAAAACCTGAAATCTGAAATGTGCAGTTCCCCCTGACAATGAACCAGTAAATACACAAGTCTTATCCAGGCTGCACAGGCACTGTGGTGTATGGATGCGGTTCAGCAGAAAGTCCCTCTGGTGCTGAAGCAGTTAGACTCCTCAGACTTTAACGTACTCTACCAACAGAGCCTCTAATTTTACATTCAAAACTGCCTCTGGTACTAAAACTGAGCCACTAATCTTAAAGCAAACGCAACTCTGCTCTGGATTCTACATAAACCAAAAAATAAATCATACAGCGATTATTATGCAGCAAAAACATTACATTTCTACATTTTCTCACAGTAAAAAGATCAAATACTTAAAAAGAGAATATCTGATATGTTCCTCCTGGACGTGGTGACGACAGCTAAGAGGTGCCAGATGGAAAGCGCCACATAAAAATCCTCCATCTGAAATTGGGAATTTCGTTCCCCTGCAGGTTTAGGGTTTCCTTCATGTGAACTGACTCACTGTGATGGCACTGCTGGATGGATGTGAGCTGTGGTAATGCAGAAGTAGGACATCAAATCTGAGCGGGCAAAGTGGGGGGATGGAGTGTTGCTTGTGAGGGAGATGAGCTGAAGGGAGGAAGTGGTGAGATTGTAGAGTAGAGATGTGTTTGTTTAATGCTTTCGGTTCTCAGAAACTAAGAAGATTTCTAAAAGAGATATAAGAGTAGCATAAAAGGGGGGAAAGTAAAATGCTTTATATGCAGGATTGTCAGGAAGCTTTATTAGTCACTATGGATCTGCTTTGGGACACTACACCCACAGATATGTGACAGCACGTTGAATCTTAGCTTTATTAAAGAAACTCAAGTTTCTAAAGAAATGGTTTAAAGATGTTGTAAAGAGGAAAGTCAGCATTGAACCTGACATGTGATTAATAACCACTAAAACCTCTGTATTTGCTCCATCCAGCACAGACATATCACTGCAAGCAGGCTACTCCTCACTGACCTTCAGTACAGATATTTTTGTCTTGGTGTGTATCTGTGCATGTGTTCTGCAGTCCTAACCCCATGTGGCCACAACCAGGCGTTATGGGGCTCTCGCAGTCCATGTCATGATTAATGGAAGAACACAACAGAGCAGTTGGTGCCCAGATATGTACATATATCCACATAAGGGCCAAACACAATGCAAGACTCGCACATTGGTCCTGCAAACAATGCAATGCAAAGATGCACATTTTGTAAATGTGTAAATGGGAAATTGTGCTTGTAGATGTTTAATCTTTAAAGGGTTTGCAATGTGAATTTCTTTGCCAACATCAGGATGTACATGCAATGAATTGTTTAAAGTTTCAGAAGAAAAAATACAACCGTAAACAATCTAATCTCACTTTAGGAGCAAAGGGATCTGCTTATGAAATAAGCTGCAAAGGGAAACTATTTTCTTCCCCCTTGATTAAGCTTTGTGCTGTATCACTGATAAGACAAAGGAACACATCGATATATATCATGATCAACTGTACTTATTTGTAGCAGAGTACTGACAGAGTTGCAGCTGATGGGTTCAACAAGAAAATGGACCAAAGCGAACGGATGCAGGTAGTCGTTAGCATTGGTTTCCCATTTGCCTCAAACAAAATCCAGATAAGAGAACAGCAGGAAGCTATGCTTGCATCCCATCATGCTGGGTTGAGCACAACAAGCCTTGCAAATGTAAACCTGCTCTTTGGTTGCATAGTTTTAGTTTCGGCTGTCTCTGAGGTAGTTGTCGGGCATGCCCGGAGCTTACCTGTGGCCATCTTTCCATCAGCTGCGGCGGGTCCATCTGGGATGACGCTCTTAACCTGGAGGAATTCGTCGGGTTCGTCGCCTCCGATAATTGTAAAGCCAAAGCCCATGCTACTCTTTTGGAGTGATGTGGACAAAAAACTGCCTTTTAGCTGAGTGGGGTCCCGCGTGAACAGCGGCTTTTCTATAAAAGATACAAAGAAAAAGTACATGACACAATGCAAACTGAATTCAAGCTGGAGAGCAACAATTGAAAGGAGCTTACAGCTGGTGTGGGGTAGTGCTAATAGGGTAGGGGCATGGGTAAAGTTATCCATCAAAATAAGGGTGTAGCCACAAGGAAACTGGCAACAAAGCAGACTTGGATACAGGTGGGGCTGCGGTGCTGACAGACGCAGGTGTGGCTCGGTAGTTTAGGCTCCTGTGCAGGGTACAAATGCAAAATCCATCCTGACACTTTCAAACACACAAAGCTGCCTTTTTTAATCTTCCAAAGCTCAAAGGTGACAGGCAGAGGGAGGGGGAAGGGGGAGGGGATGCAGAGCGCAACAGTGCTCCAGTTTTCCAGTCAAATCCTAAGCAGCAAAATTCAGAAAATAACATGCTCTCAATTAGGGATCAGCTCCAAGAGAAGATGCTCTGGGAAGGGGGTTTGGGAAGAACGAGGAGATTTCTGAAGAAACAGGAGGAGAGCCTTAAGTAGTAATGAAAGGATTTCAGCCAACAAGCTTAGTCACACTAAAGCAAGTCGCTCATCTTTTCACCTCAGTAAGGAGTCAGGGCTAACGTGCTACTTTACATCCTTTTTTTGTCATCACTGGTCCAGATTCAGACTGGGTGATTAGCCTCTCTGCTTGTTTATGCCGGGAGATGAGACAAGCCGTAGTGCATAGTCATTGCACAAATCTCTCAGCTGCCTCGAGGGAAAAGCTTACTTGCAAGTTCGCATGCTTACAGTAAGTCATGAGTGCAGGAAGCCATGAGAACAACAGTCAGCCCCTTTTGTTTCTTTTTGGCCTACTTACTGACGAAGTGCCACAGGGAATAGGGGCTACAGACAGGCTGCTCTTGCACCAGAGTGCAGGCGGGGGCGCGAGGTGGCTGCTGCTGATGCTGGTGGTGGGGGCACACGTTCATCCGCCGGGTAAGAACAACCCGCAGTGGGGAGACGTTGGCGGAGGAGGATGTAGCGTACGCAGCAACCCTGCGACCAAGAGCTGGTGAGCGGGAGAGGTCTCCGAGGCTGCGGCAGCGCTCGGGCATCGAGCCAACCTGAGCGCGAGGGGGTCTGGGGAGGGTGGCGCAGGGGCTGGCATCCTCCACTGGCATCAATGTATGAAGAAGGGGGGAAAGGAAGAAAGAGGATGGAAAAGAGGAGAGAGAGCCTGACAGGACTGTACACACAGCGTAACCATGGAGACTGGCTCTCGACTCAGAGTGGTCCTTTACTATGTTACTACGGAAACCAACCTCCACTTCCTCGTTTCTACCAGTTCATCTTGCAGCTGTCAACTGGTAGAGTGACAACTATAAACCAGTCATTAAACAAGACAAGTTCAATTTAAACCCATATGTTCACTTTTAGCAGTATTAGACACACCCTCCATCCCACCCACCACGAGACAGGAACTGACAGATGGGTCTGACTGTTTAAGTAAAGTTTCTTTAAATACACAACAACCCACTTTCGTTTCATACAAACTCATGTGACATTACAGAGCAACAAATATTTGTTTTACTGGATTATTTCTTTTTAAATCATTATACTTTAACGGTAACCACAGTGAGCTCAATTCCTGAACAGTTTCCAGCAGGACTTTTGGTAAGGATAAAAACTGGTTTGAATTTGATGCACTAAAACGACGCCACCTTGCTAACGGAGCGGAAAAGGAAATGCTGGACTTTCAAAATAATACTGCGGCAAAGGCTAATTTGTATAAATGCGAGTATGGAGTTATGTTGTTACGGTCCTAGTGTATTACGCAGCTTGCTTCATATCTGATCATTTGTTTGAGACTGCGGTAACTGGTACAGTACAGCACGTAAATGTTAGTTTTTAGCCATGTAGTGGACACAAAATAATCATTTTGACAAAACATGCAACTTAATGTCACGACTGGTAAGTGGAAAACGCCCAGTATTTCATTTGAGACAGCACTTACCCACAAGAAAACAGGTGCACAAGTGTGTGTGCTGTCTTCATGAGCTCTAACAAGAACAAACTTTGTGTTGCAGTATGCAGAGTGTACTACACACCATGTAGCTCCTACACACTGCAAACTACATATTGTGTTCTACACACTGCGTAATACACATGTTTTATTACATTGATGCACATTTGTTTAGATTTATCACATTACTTTTGTTACAGCAATAAAACTATTTTGGAGCAAACTGTATACTGCATGGATTTGTGAAGTTTAAAGGGACTGAAAAAGTTTGAAAAACAGCGTACTGATGTCTTTCCTCCTGGGCATTGTGTTCATGCACCCAAGTGCAGAGGAGCTGCAAAGGGTCTAGTTTATAACCACATGTACGATTACATTTAAAATTAAAGTTGTTTAACAGAAAAAAAAATCTTGTAGCCCCATATAACACAATTTCATCATGGCATTTATTTCTTTATTTTGTAACTGAGACAGTTTGTAGGACTTTCTATGTGACTGGTACTAGGACAACACAGTATTGCTTGTTGCTGCTGTTGGTTTGGAACAGCAACAAAAGACAAAAACCATCTACTTTGACCGCTTTTATTAAACTTTTCTCTACCTATTTTAGTTTTAATCCACATTAATAATTTTATCATAATTTTATTTATCTGTCTATAAGCCACAGCTTACTGCTAACGTGTCTTAAAGCAACACAAAACTTTCTGACATTTCACAACTTCTCTGTCGGTCCCAGAACATCGCACTGCAGCTTCATGTCATCTCATCCCATGGAAGGAACTGATTAACAACACAATGGCTTTTCTGATGCCCGGAGAACCCGGAGAGAACCCACGCTAACACGGGGAGAACATGCAAACTCCACACAGAAAGGTTACTGGTTGGACCCCCTCCCTAGCAGAAACTCGAACCAGCAACCATCTTGCTGTGAGGCCACTGTGCTAACCAACTGCCACCATGCAGCCCTGTAATCAAGTAATTCTAATTATAAGGATAATTATTAAAAATATTGTAATTATGAAATAATTTATAATCACATTTATTAAATATACCCCCCCCCTCTCCCCTTATTAAACATTGAAACCAGCTAATAAATTAACACCTTATTAAACATTAGTTATTTTAGCTGTAAATCTGAGGCCATGTGGTCTTACCTCTGTAGATGGTGGGAAGGGGCAGTGAGGAAAGACCCTGGCTTTGCATCTGCTGCTGCTGCTGGACTCTCCTCTTTGCTTCCAGGACTGGGTTCTCAAACTGGGTCCTTCTATTTATATGACTATATTGATATAAAAAAAAAAAGAAAAAAAAGAAGAGATTTCAGATTTTACTCTACGCTGCTACACTTAACCCAGGCTCTGTCTCCAATAGATCAGCCCTAATAAACCTGACGCTGCAGCAGATATCGCTGTGATGATTAATTAAATGGCTGGTCCCCTGATTATGTAACAGCTGCAGCATGAGTTAAAAAAGCAAAGCAGCGTTAGTTCTGGGTTTATTTAAACTACAAAACAGTCACTTCATGACCAGAATGATGTGAATCGGTGGCTGGGAGGAAACATGCACATGCAACTGTGGTTTCCATTGAAGTCCCTCGCTGTTCCTAATTAAGCGTGTAAGGAGAAAGATGGAATTTAATAGAAATAGAGTCATCTGCTAATATAAAATAATTAGTCATCATTAGATTCTTCCCTTGCTCTTTGAGACTATATTCTACAGCAACACTCATTTTTCTCCTTCCTTTATCTATTAATAAACACTCTAGTATCAAAATGCTAATTAAGACACGACTTCATTATTTTTTTAACACCACTTCAAGGTCTGGCAACTTCAAGATTTACAGGACAACAGGACAAGACCAAAAGAGCATCCGGAGAGTCGTGTGTGCAGTGCGTAAGGCGTCATTCTGCAGGTTTTCTAAAGAAAAATCGAGCCAATAACTCCCCCTGCCTGTCTAAAAATAACCTGCCCCTGTTCCTGCACCCCAGCTTTGAGAGCAACCTGCAAAATAAAAACCCTGAACGGGGAGGGGGCATGCAGTTCAACGGAGAGCAGACACCACTGCAGCAAATACACAAGGGGAGGTACAGAGACAAAGGAATACTAGAGGCTTTGAGTCAGTGGGTAATAAAGATATTGATAAAAACATACAGCCTAATAAACTTTCAAACAAATGAGGAGTAAGTCCCTCTCAGACACACAGCCGGACTGCTTCTAATAAATACGATTAACACGGCAGCAGCAGGCTTCACTGGAAATCCAAAGCTGTACATTTAAGATGCACCAAACTTACTCAACATAGTAGCTGCCGTAAATGGGGTCATCGATTTTCTCCCAGCCGTATGGAAGCTCTGCAAAAAGAGGGAAAAAGACAATAGCAGAGATGACAGTAATTAAGAAGAGCTTGTTTATCCAATAAACTTACAGAAGATGATCGATCAAGCATGAAAACATCTTAAATTTATAGCAGCCTGGTTTAACAACATGCTAAGAGTCATAGTTTCTTTCTGCAAGAGGCATGTTTACAGAAAAAACGGATTGATGGCAACGTAGTGGAAGATGGATAAAAAAGTCTTTTCTCAGCAACTTGTCAAACTGATTGATTTGAAGAGGCTATCGGCTCTTTATTGTTGTGCATTAAACACATCCCTCTGCAGGACAAAGTTACAAGCTTCCCACCAAAAATTGATTGTGGCAGAATATAAATCAGTGAAATATTTATCCCCTCCATCTTCTCCACGCTGTAAATACTGTTTTGATGTGGGAACTTTGCAAAGATTTACAGCCCAGTCTCGGAAAAGCACAAACCCAAAGGGTATTGAACCGTCGAGGCATCAGCGGCTTCATATTTCTGACGTGTTTTACAGTTTGCATCAAAGTACAACAAGCTCAGGACTGAAGGAAGAATAAATAGTACATGTTTGACACATGACAGGCAGCTTAACTTTGTTAGCAAGTAGCTAGTTGCCATTTTAAGGCCCGAGTTTGTTTGGATCAAGAGTCTTGCAATGGATTTAAGTTGAAAGGAAAGTTATAATAAAAGCATTTTGTTCTCTCAGGTGTGGCGTAGAGAGTGCTCCCACAGGGGACTCCCTCGTCTTCCTGGGTGACTTCAATGCTCACGTTGGTGTTGACAGTGAGACCTGGAGAGGTGTGATTGGGAGACATGGTCCACCCAATCTTAACCGGAGTGGTGTTCTGTTGTTGGACTTCTGTGCTCGTCACGGATTGTCCATCACGAACACCATGTTCCAACATAA
>JBAMIG010000025.1:16377689-16403099 GCA_037177335.1 Kiunga ballochi
CACACTCCTCAGCCTCCCTGGGAAAGTCTATTCAGGGGTACTGGAGAGGAGGGTCCGTCGAATAGTCGAACCTCAGACTCGTGGAACAGTGGACCAGCTCGATACTCTCTTCAGGGTCCTGGAGGGAGCATGGGAGTTTGGTTTAAAAGCCAATATTGAACATCCTTGTTATAAACCTATTATTCAAAAAACACAAATTCAAAAAAGTGTTTCTGTGAAATCCTACAGCAAGAATCTGTGGCTTAGGATATGTTGGCTTTCTTTGTAAACCATTTTCTATGGTTTTCTTTACCCTCAATCGGTCAAAGCAGATGGACATCCTCCCTGAATGGTTGTTCTTCACATTGAGTAAACGCTTTCCTCCCCACTGTCACCCACATTCAGGTTCAGAATGGGGGTTTTAGAATTCAATGCAATCTGTTTTCTTAACCCTCTTGTGGTCAAAGTTTTTATCTGTGCAAATCCTTCAGGAATTACAGTACTGACCAAAATACTGATGTACCGTAAAGACAATTATATGGATGAAGAGGTCAATTTTTCTGCTTTTTAATGGGTCTTGAACTGGTAAAATATGTTATACAATTTGGACATTATGCTCATATGAAGAGCGCATGTCACATCCTGTCAGCGTTGCTGCCATACAAATAAATGTGGATTTAAAATATTTTTTTTCTTTGTTTATTAACAGTGACAGTAAAATGCATATGTGTACATACATAATATACCTGTTACCTTGGTAGCATGCTAAAGGAATAAATGTATAAATGTTACTGTAAGGTCTAGATCATGAGTTTTTCATGATCTTTCAAACTCTGTGATCAACATCCCAATGACGCCACACTGACGTTAATATAAAATATAATAAATTCTATAATATAACCCTTAAAAAACCTTTCAATTAAATATTTTTCTACATCCACTCACTTTTCATAAATGCTGATTTTACTCGGAATTATTAACAACTAATCTCATTAATTGTGACTCTCATCAGATATCTGTACATGATGTTTAAAGTTGCTCTCCCCTCCTTCCTCTTACCAGGACACAGCTCTAAAAATGATAAGAAGTTCCATGATTGCTTTCCAGGATATGACCAATTAGCATCTAAAGCAAATTCCCACGTGCTAACTTTGCTGTTTTGAAACCTTTAGATGGGTGTATTGTACGTGAAGCTCTGGGACTGTGTGTTCCAGAGCAGCACAGCTCAGAATAGGACCAGCTTTGATTGGTGACAATGCAAAGTTAATCAGGATGAAAGCAGAGGTAACAGCAGAGAAAATGCTGCCTAATTAGAAAGGGAAGCAAACAGAAGCAGAACTAAAGCAGCTCAAATTCCTTAAGCTTCTGAAAAAGATGCAACAAAGAACACAAGGACATAAATATTGCATGTATTAAATGTTACTTTTTGACCATGTCTGCAGCCTCTTTGCACATTTTCCTTCTAAGGCAGTAGTAAAATAACACAGAAACAATGACGAGTGCATTTGCCACATGCTTCCCTCCACCCCTCCCTCAATACCCTGAATAAAAATAATTAAAGTTTTAGTAGGATGCACTATTTTTTGCCTGCACTCACTATAATGCATGTGTGCCAGAAACACACACACACACACACGCACACACACACAGTTATGAGTGATATAACAGTGCTGCAAGCAAGTTGACAACCCACGGGAGTAAGTGTGAACACTGCGACATTTTTAAGGCCATCTCCACTCATTAAATATGAAAGAGCGTTTCATGTTCTCACCTTTACTGTGTGGTCCACACAAGTGCATATACACACAGTTTACGGTAGTTAACTTACATGTGTACGGACAAATACATGCACATAAATGCAGAAGATCAAAAGGATGTCATGCAGCTCGGCCATCTTCTAATGGAGGGGTTCTCAATTAAAATGTCCAAATGAAACATTGCATGAATCCTGAGACGCGTCTGCTTTCAGCATGAAGGAAAGCCGGATGGAGTCGTTAACATTTATACAACTAAGTTCTTATTATCATTTTGATGATATCATGTCAGTTAAATGCTAAAATAGTAGAAAAAAAAAAGACGTTTTAGATTCAGATGATGAATCAAACTATTAAGTGTTCTAAATGGGTGCAGATGGCATCGTCTCCTGAAGGTTAACCTAAGCCTGATGGTGGTTTAGGTACAGCTGTAGTGGGAAGACTTCCTGATGCTAAAAAGTTTGTTCTGGTAATCCATTATCTCTGTTGTGTTTCAATCCTAAGGTATAAACTGAGTGTCAATAGCAGAAGGGAGAAAAGTGCAGTCAGACTGGTACTTCCAAAGGGTTGGGTAATTATATGATCACATTTAATGATGGCAATACATTTCTTGTCTATGATCTGAGCTCAGAGCCCATTTACTTGCAATATTTTACAGCAAATATCTCTACTGAAGTCTCTGCTATTGTGTTTGTAAGTGACAGCATAGGAACCAGGAAGAGGTTTATTCCAACCATCATGATAAAAATCTATTCTAATTATTGTTGATGAGACTTGCACGATCAATCGCGATAATCAGAAGTGTGAACGGTGTCACTTAATAAAACAGTAATGTTATACTATTTAATACTTTTCCAGTGTTCCCAGTAGCATTATCATTGCTGAATAAAAAAAAACAGCCCATAATACTGATGTGTTGGACTATCCAGTCAGCACGCTTAATGATATTAATAATAGAACGCTGGATTAGTTCAACAAGTACTTTTACTTTTATTACTTTAACTATATTGAAAATACTTTCTTTTATTCAAGTAAAATAGTGAATGTAGTACGTTTACTCAGTATGTTGTCATTTTATTTATACTGTTAATAGTGTTGGAGTACTCCCCCACCATGGCTAGATGGGTATGCAATGGTTTTTTTTTCACTGCTATGCTGATGACACTCAGCTCTCTGTCAGCACCTCCACCCACCCATCTTTGCACTCATCATCACTGTCATCGCCGTCACAGCTCACCATCTGTTTGGGGAACATAAAGTTTGGATGAAGCAGAATTTCCTGCAACTTCTCAGCTTCAAAACTGAAGCCATACTGGTCAGCACTCTTCACCAGACCCAATCATAACTCATAACCAGCATCCCCTTCTGGAACTTGAATTTTCCTCCAGGGATAAATAAAGTATCCATCTGCCTTTAGGCAGCCAGAAATGTTGGTGTAAAAAAGTACTTTAAATCCCATATCACCACATCTGCATGGCCTCATTCTACCAGCTCTAAAGCAGTTATGATCTTTGCCTCATTCCCTATTCTCAGATGCAGAAAGTTGGTCCAAAACAACCAAAACTAAGGTCCTGATGAGAGTGCTTCTTTCTGGCTTCTGGTCTTTGCCAGGATTGTATATAAGGTCTCCCTCTGCACACCTTAATGTATACAGTACAGATAAACCCAACGTTTTAATATCATACATAGCGTGATCTTTTAGCAGTGCGGCACAAAGAAGGTAAAAGGTGGACGTGTGACAGTGTAACAATCCATGGTGTATTCAAACACAATGCTGTATCAAAACAGCACTGTGTGAAGCTCCAGTATTGGTGGTGTCCATTGAGATGGCCAGTGGAAGGATTTACAGGTTTAACATGTTTATCTGCAACAACACACCTGATTCAAACAATATGGACCAATTTACTCAGATGTGTTGTAACAGGGAAACATCTCAAATCTGCAGGACTGAGAGCACACGCACGTCCTACACCTGTTTCTATCAGGATGGACGCTAATTTGGCACATGTGCAGAAGCATCTTGTCATGCCTACACGTTGGCTATAAAAAGTTAAAAAAAAAAAAACGCTTCTGATTAATATTAATCCTATTTCCGTGACGCTTCAGCAGGAATAAACGCAGAAACTAGAGAGGGGACAGTTCCAGAAAGTTAAAAAGAAGTGGTCAGACATTAATGTAGAGCAAAAGCACATCCCCGTGCACAGGAGGAGCGTGCATGCCATGGACGAAGCTCACAGCCTTATTGCTGCTCCCACAGTTTAGAAGCTACATGTCCATGCTGCAGCTTCTATATACTGCAGCTATAAAACGAACATGCACAGACACAATGAGACGTCTTGGGTTTTTCTACTGGTAAAATATAGTTTCTGTGTCCCTGCTGAGTTTGCAGTGCTGCAGCTGGTTGGACAGGGTGAGGACAGTGATTTTACAGCACCTCGTGTCCTCCAGCAGTTGTGACCTTGCAGAGGGACACAATCAACACCATAAAAGAGGAGGGGCAGGAGTTGGGGAGAAATAAAGACGTCCTACACTAAATCAAAAACTTGTGAATAAATCAGAATTGTCCACATCTTGTGTTGCATCACTTCTACACGATGCGTAAAGCTGCAGCTTTTGCTTCTAATATGAGGGGACAGGTTTGAGAACAGGGACATCTCTTGTCTTTTGGTAGTCATGGCACTTTCTCGTTTTGTAGAATCTGTCCTTCATCAGTGTCTGGCTATGGGGCACATGATTCTGTTCCTCTGTACTCTGGGTGGAAAAAGGAGCAAACAGTCCTGACTTGTCAGCCAGGTCTCTTTGAAGATGCTGGTTTTAGCACTAGCAGAAGGACTGGTACGGCCCGGTTCCTCCTGAAATGCAACACAGGGCAGTCGGTACCAATCTTTATCTGTAAAACTTCATTATGTAACATAATGTGTATGCTGATCACCTGATTGATTATCTGTATGAAGTGGCTTCATAACATGCAGACCTGCTTTATGTCACAATGACCGAATGTATTTTAGTGTTCTTATTAACATAATTTCTGTTGTGAATCCAGATATGTTTGTGGTAGAGGATCAATGTCATTGACACTTATGACAGTTTATACCCGATTTTGCACAAAAGTCTGAAATTTCACACTGGTTTCTTTCTACTGTTGGTGTCGTTGTTTTCCGTGTTTCCAAATTATGTGCGTACGCCAGGTTATAGTATGCGTGAAGAAAGGGACATTCTACCGCAAAGTCATGTTTTTATAAATCCCAAAAGTTTACTATAATTAGTGTACACCGTTTTTTGTACACAGCTTTATAAATGAGGCCCCAGAGCTGAAAATCTATTCTTTACAACCCATCACAACTGGCTGTTTAATATATTATCTGAGAAAGTGAGGAAAAGAAATACAGACTTTTACTGGTAGGAGAGAGCTTCGAGAAGAAACAGGACCGAGATGGAAGTTAAATCAGGATTTAACAACGGACACATTAAAAGAAAAACAAGCCTTAAAATCAAATGTTAAATACATAGGTAACAGAATCGCTCCTGGATCTTCTTTAGGCATTTAAATTGATTCAGAATAAAATGTAGAATACATTTATTCTCACTGAATCAGAATAACGTTTAAAACAGATTTCCCCTTCATTTTTATGCCTTTTTTAAACTTCATTAATCCTGAAAGTTACGTTAAGATGATGTTAGAAGTTTTAAGAAGTTCATGTTGTGCTATGCAGTACATCACACACACACACACACACACTGAAGTGCATCTTTCTCGGTGAACAGCATCCTGCTAAAAGCTGAACAGGCAGCGGGAGGACATCTTTACTCTCTCTCTGTTGTCTTGCTCCACTGACTGCTGTCTGACTCCCAGAAACAGGAAGTGTGTGTGAATGCTTTATAAAAACAGTACTGCGTATCACCGCCATGTGAGGAGTTTTCAGTTTGTAGTTGTTGTGATGAAACCTCAGAGCAATTGGAAAACTGTTTATGATCATGCCAAATGATCCTTCCTGCAGGCGCAGGAGGAGGAGGCCTCCATTCTGCCAGCAGGAGGCATCCTGTCATCTCTATCACTCAACAATAACCATCTCCCTCTTTGCATCACCTCATCCCCCCCACTTTTTTTTCTTCTTCTCCTCTCATTAGGTGTCTTTTCATCTAACATTGTAATATATGGACACTCAGATAAAACCTTTCCGTGTTTAAAAATACAATATTTAATGCTGACTTTTCTAATTTGGACTGAATAAGAGGTCAGTTCCCACACAGAGCAGGATTTCTCCCAAGAACTCTGTCTATTTTCTCTTTGTTCTGTTTTCTTCATGCCCCATACCTTTCTGAAAAGCAAACAGGTTGGACTGAATAATCTTCAGTGCCTGGAGCTTCCTTAGTCACCAAAATTGAAAGTCCTGTCCCACTGCATAATGCTGCCTGCACTGCTTCATTTATCAAGCTACCTTTGAATGCAGATCACATTCTAGAGAAAAACTCCTCTCCACTGATTAATGAATGTTTCAACAGGCCAACACGGGCACAAAAATCCCCCGCCTGATGTGCCGATTCCACAGCTTACAAATGACTTGACAATCCAATGAAATATACAAAAGATGCCATTATTTGTAAGCACTGTCTAAGTTCAGAGTTAAGCTGAAAAGCCTCTAAAATGCCACCTGAAATGTCACCTGCTGTCCAGAGACTGTGCTTGGGTTGTTATATATCACCTAATACCGTCAGGGAGGCATCAGAATTATTTCTGCACCATGGCCACCATAATAAAAAGACAGAATCAATGGCAACCAGGAGAAGAAAAGAAATGCTGCGACATGAGGTGCATGTTTTACATTCACATCATTATTTCACTTCTGATCCTGTGAGAAAGAAACATGGAAAAACTACGCTGCAGCTCCTGCACAGCATGTCTGGGAAAAGAGGGGAAATGCCGTCTTATTTTTGTGAGGTTGTCTGAACACACATCCTAATAGCAGCTTGTTAAATTCTTCATTTTTGCATATATTCGTTGTTATTTCTGTTTTTTTATGTTACGTAAGCTGGCTGTTTGTCTTACTTTGTTTGTCTGAAACCTTTTAAAATATTTAGCTCCATTATTATCTGAGTCTTATTAAATATAATCTCTCTTTTATTAGCTTTGCCAAGGTGAAGGTTCTGAGTTTGGTACTGTAAGCTACAGAACTCAAAACATTATGAATGGATTTGGATTACATTTCCAGGCAATCTCTGAGGTGGAATAAGGTGCTTGTGATTAGACTTTTAGGGGTGATCTGGACCCACCCCGTGGATCTGGGAATTCTTGGGAAAATAAAGCCTTTCTAGCATAAAGGGATAAAGTACGGTGGGTCGGAGGCGGCTCTAGTTTTTTTTTAATCTCTTCAGTAACTGACATCTGGTGCGTTTTTATGTGTGCCGCTTTATTCCACTCTAACTTTGCATCTAGTTTTCAGAGAACTTTATTTCACCAAACAGGTCTTCATTTTACAAAACATCAATGTAAACCAGCAAATCAGTCAGCATTAAGTCTGGCGTAATGCAGGATCACTTTTGCTTTAAAAAATACAACAAAATGACTGAATTTCTCACTGAACAAGCTAAAATATATTTTGTAGATATACAGCAGAAGCTGCTGCATACTTTTCTAAACATGAAGATCAAGACGGACCTCCAGCGAATTCATCTCCGGCCAGCTGCAATGTAAGAAATAGGGGCTGCTTGCAGATAAAGGAAGCTACTTATATTAAGATTATCCAAAGTTTGAAATAAAGTGCACGTCTAGCAGTCCCTGCTGACAGAGGCGTCTGTATTTTAACCCTCAGATATGTCACTATTTTCTCAGGTGGAACAAAAAAAAAAGCTAAAATCATAGATTGTGACCCTGATGTGATATTTTAACGGCTCCCTTCCCCATATTTTCTAAAATGAACAAACTAAGCAATGAAGTATTCCTCTATGCATCACTGATAATCACCATCTTGTGTGTCATTATCAAAGTTATTCAGAAAAATGCTCATTGGTCAGGTCAAAGTAAATGTTTGCTGGTTTAGTGGGAGCTGCTGAATAAGTTGTTTCCTTTCATCAGGTGTGCAAAGTAAAGCAGAAAGACTGAAAAGTGTTGCAGCTATGTGTGGGAATGTTAACACCACAGCTGAGATGTTTTTAGATAAGTCTGATGCTTATTTAACCCTTTAAACTCTTATTTTAACATAAACAATTTCTCATGAATGGCAGTGTGTAACTCTGTGGGGTAATTGTGATGGATATTTTACCTTGTTAGTGGTCTATAAAGGATTTCCAGGCATTTCTATCTCATCTAGGTTTACATTGTAAAGCCTTTATTCATGGTATAGTGAATGTTATCTTCTTTAATTATGCTCTTCTGCTGCTGAAAACTGGAGGGTTTGTTAATAACACACATTATCCCTCCTGTGTGGTTGAAGTTTAAATGTTTTGGACTGAAGTGGAGCATCAGTACAAAGATATTCTCTGGAGATAAAACCTGTTTGGTTTCTACCTTCAAATCTACATAAAGCCAACTGTTTTGCTTCTAAATTCAGCACAAAAAGAAAGAAAATATATGTTTGGTTGATGATTTCTCACCCTTAATACCACTCTGTGTTCTAGCACGTCTTAATGGGAGGTTGGTGGATCGATTCCAGTCTTCCTCTGACTATACCCCCTTTCCACTACTCTACCTGACCTTACTCGACTCTACACGGTTTCAAGACGTTTCTATTTAGGATTTGTCGGGCCGAGTAGACCACTGCCTGGCCCAGAAGCCTGCATTTTCCCCATGATGTGCCTATTTGTGTGTGTGTGAGTGAATGGATGACTGTGACATAAAGAGTGAACCACTTTGAATAGTAAGCATGACTGGAAAAGTGCTGAAGCATACAAGTACATTTACCATTTACTATATGTGATTTGAAAGCCTGATTAATCCCCTTTATATTTAGGGATAATTTGCCTTTATTGTACAAGCAACACACCTGAACTTGTGAGTATGACCCCCTAAAATGTGTCTAAATCCCTTGACTATTCTCCTGCTGGTCTTTACTCTTATTCTTAGTTTCCTGCTGGTTTAGTAAATTGAATTCTCTCACAATAAAATGGAAAATAGCAACAAATATTTAAACTTCCAGTATCATGTGGAAGATGCATCACAGCCAGGAAGGCACCTAGCGAGTAAACACCAACAGGAGAATCTTACAGTGGATTGTAGATTCATGCAAGCGCTTAAACTAATGTAATGCTTTCAGTTGTCTTGATCTAAAAAAGCACTTTTAATTATATTTATATAAAATCTTTAAATAAAACATCAGTTCCCATTTCTTCATTTGCAGCTGCAGAAAATGGGCAGACAAGTTTAACAGACTGTTTACAACATCCAAAGCAAAACTAAGCCTGCTTTAGTTTCACATGGAAAGCTGTTTTATAACTAAACTTTCAAACATTACATGAGCAGATATTGTTTACTAGATGCAACTTGTTTCCCCACAAACCGTTGGCTTTATTTTACTCATATTTCCCACAAAAACTAACCAAAGAGGCTTCAGCCAGTGCAGATGTGGTCATGTTGGTGACAGTATACCTACATTTGCTTTATTTACTGTATTTGCACTTATGTCTCTCTATTAATGATATATTTAATCAATTATTTTTATAAAATAAAAAAATATGTTAATGTGTAAATGCAATGTCTCAGAAACCACCTGTTAATATTTTTCCTATTAGTAGATTTTCAATGTATTATTAAGGTTTGGCATAATTCTAGGGATAGTGGAAACACAGCTTATGATAGCAAGAGTGCAAACTTTACTTTACAACCTCCTTCATATCTGTGGAAAGTACAGGCACAATTCATAGGACACACATCAGTTTTTAGGGTATGAATAAAAGTTTTCACCACAAAACAGCAAAAGTAAGACCTAATTTCTGATAGGGGCTGCTATCTCATGTATATTTGTAATCAGCAGACTTTGCTTTTACATGATCTAAAGCTCTAAGCAGACAGTGATGTTTTTTATTACATTCCCATATTTGTTTGAGCTGCTTTATATGGATGCCATTGCTCTAAAGAGTCTTTTTTATCCCCAGGTTTCTCCCCATTATGTTGGATGCTACATGTTAGGATTGCTACATGCTAGTGTTTGCAAATGTCCTCTGTATCTTATGTATTTCATGCCTTCCCCTGTAGGCACATGGCTCTTGTGATGACATCGTACTTTAGTAAGTATCCATGATGGTACTTGTTGTAAGTAAACAGTAGAGTCCTCCAGTGCTCAGCAGTCTCTGAATGATGCTTGGTAGGAGGATACATTTTTGACACAGTAAATACATATAAAAACCCTAAAACTGTAGTTAAATAGTCATTTAAATGATTAAATATAACATGTTTTTAGTCATGTGCGATTTATTGCCCAGCTGTCCGAGATTTAGCATTAAAAACTAAACAAAAACCAAATAAAAACACATTGTAGCTGGTTTCTACTCACTCCAACAGTTAATTCCACAACTGTATGACACGCACACACCTACCACACATGAATTCCCCCTCCAATCTCGAGCCCCCAGGCATGCTCTGCTGGGGATGTTCTTAAAATACACCCATCAATCATGCTGCAGACAGCTCTGCCTGGCCCTCCCCTCTATATAGACTGCTGCAGAAGGCTCAAGGTGAAGGAGGGCGCTGCGTCTCTCCATTTATAATAACTCACCTGTAGGACTTTACAGATACACCAGATATACACACAGATTCGGCGTCCTCTGAAAAACCTTCAGCATCCCACACAAAAATCTCATAATCTCTTCCTAAAGCCCCAGCTGAGCCGACTAAAAGGACAACAGAGCTAACAGGAAAGATGACATTTTCCAGAGTGTACGGACCACAAACGCAAAGAAAAACAGTAGACGTGAGAAGAGACAGAAAATGGGTGAAACTTAAGCCCTGAGATTTCCCAGGAGAGACAACGAAGACAGCGCGAGACGATCAGAACTTTTTCTTTTGCTCCTAAGAGAAGCAGGATGTAATTACATGTCTCTCTATGTGCAGACGAGTGCAGTCTGTTGGGATTCATAGAGGCAAAATACAAAGAAGCACTATAATGAGATTAAGCTTCGTCAGAGTAATAAACCCTCTCAGTCTGATCCGTGTTGCATTTAATGTCCTCACCTTCTCCACAACCGAAAACAGAAAGGAGCCAGGATCATCTAGAAGGCTTATGTTAGCAAATAAAGGTTTAAGAAAAGCAAAAGTCAAAAGTGTTAGTTTGATAAACTTCTTTTCTTCCAGCCAAAGAAAACAAGGAAGACTGAGGAAAAAAAGAAAACAACTTTACAATTTGGGAATTAAAAGCACTGAGTTTTTGCATGGAGGCTGTCCTATTTCTTTTCTGTCTACCAAAACAAGAAGCGAAGACAGGAGGCGGGAGGGAGGAAGGGGACAAAGATAGAGAGAGGAGGTGGGAAACATGGAGGCAGAACGGCTGTAAGAGATTCACAGAGTGAGCTTGGCAACTAAAAGGAGCCTGTGATGTCAACTTTTCTGTTTTCAGAGGAGCTGACGTCTCTTTGAACATGCAAAAATTGGATAAACCCAACACACATTTCTCTGCATGTTTTGACAGCGTCTTGTCGAAAGGATTGCAGCCGGCTTTAAACATAAGAGAGAACAAGCTGTCGTTACCAGCGGTGACAACATTTACAAGAGCTGTTTTACTTGGATTATGTTACTTTGTATATGTACTCAAATATGTCAACAGCACAACCAAATGGCCTTTTGTTTTTACTGGTAAGAGACAATTTTACCAGCCGTCTGATCAAATAAAGTTAACAGCAAAATCTGTATGACTCTTAAACATCACTTAGAATAAACTAATCAAAAAGCATTTTATGCCTTTTTCTGTGATATAACTGCAGGAAAAGTTAATTCTGTATGCTTTCACACGTATCTGCTCTATATAGTCAACATGATTCAACTCATAATGTCAAAATGATCTATATAACAATATTTTAACGAGTATATTTTTAGTAAAAAAAAAAAAAAAGAAGTTATTTATCAAACCAAACTTTGCATACAAGCAGCTTTGGTCCATGTACAGTGATTTAGTGAGTTAGTGGTATTTATTTTGGATAAATATTCCTACCTCGTTGAATCTATTAAACAAGGTATTAAAGCTGCTCTGAAGGCACAAAGAGTCCAACTGGGTACTAGCATTGTAGGCCTGATAAACGAGCAGAGGAGTGCATAGCCAGATGGGAGTGGTCTCTTAGGGATGACAATGCAGCCCTTTCAAAAGACAGAAGATGTCACTGTATATTTGATGGGAATGAAAATGAGCTGTCCTTCACAGTCACCAGATTTCAGCCCGGTTAAGTATCTACCAAGGATTTTAGGCCGTTCTGCTAGACAGCTCTCTCCATCTTCACACCGCAGACGTGTAGAATCAATGCCAAGGTGCACTGAAGCTGATCTGGTGCACATGCCAGTAAAACATGCTTTACTGAGACACGTCTTACCGTTTCTGTCTTTAATATGCCTCCTTCAGTGCTGCAGATACTGCAGCTCAAAGTTTCTTAACTGGTTTCCAAAAGTGTTACAATAAAACATAGCAAATTCATTTTATTTTATTATTTGGGTTTTATTTTCTAAAGGTATAATGTTGGCTTAAGATTAGCAGTGAAAGAAAAAAAAACTAAAGAGTCCTGTTACTTGAATGTATCATCACAGACACTTTCAGAAGTGAAGCAGCTTTGTTTTGCAGCTCTTCCTGTATTCCAGCCATCCTTGGCTCAGAACTGTCAAGGGATTTGTGACGATGAATGAAGACAGGGCGGCTAATGAGATGCCAGCATTAAGATCCAGCATCTCGGATAACATGATGCCAAGGTTTTACGTTTCAGGTTGAGACCTTGGAATGTGCCCCCCTTATCCAGCAAGCTGATGAAGGGAATGGAGTACGAAGCTGGAGATTTTCCAAGGATATCAGGCATATTTATAGCTCAAAGTAAAGAAGTTAAACAAGTTAAACAAGGATTGAAATGTCCTGTAAATCCGCTCTCCTCTGCATTCAAAGGACCACTTTATTCTGCCCTCCTCTTCCTCCCCCTGTCAGCTTGTTGTCTTGTCACACTTCACACACTGCTTCCTTCAGATCCTGTTAGTGCTCATCGGTGCATAGCTCAGGTTCAAACGTGGACACACACATACACCAGCGATTCCACCAGTCAATAACAAATTTACAGGGATGGCTATTTCTCCTACCTGAGCTCAGCTCTCAGGGGTGGCTGGTGCCGCCGAACAGCGGAGGTTTGGCCTGAATGTGTAGCTGCTTACACACATCCCTGACTCTGGAAGCAGATTTTAAGTTGCTAAAACCTCCAAGGATCTCTAAACACACCCCTTTCATACAGCATGCATCATTTAGACTTTTTAGCCAGAATAAATCAATTATAGCAGTTCCAGGTTGCTAATATACGGATATTCAGCACATATCATTATTAATTTCCTATTTTAAACATCCTGTTTAGGCCTCTTTCTGATCCAAACCAGTTCAAGCATTAAAAAGTTATCTGTGCTGAATCTTTTTGGACTAAACAGAAATTAAAAGACTTTTTTAATTAGTCATTGCAAACCCAGCTTGTGAACTGGTTGTGTTAAAAAAGGCATGTCACCACGCTTTACAGACCTGCATCCACCCTGGTGCCCCACACTGGACTCAAACTAGTCCAGCTGGGATTAATGGGCCCAATGAGACGCTCGAGAAGATCAATAGCCATCCTTTAAATAACAGCACATCTCCTTTGGTGCAGCATCCCAGTGGATGCTGGGATTGGAAGTGATGGAGATAAAAGCCCAGTTACATTGGGACTAATTCCTCCTCGGTGCCTCTCAATCTTTGTTTCTGTGTCATTTCATCATCTCGAAGTTCGTTTTCTGTCTTTCATGTTTGAGGATAGAGATAGGGAGTTTTAAAAACCACATGAGAGGTTTTTAAATAAACCGGAAGATGTGACTGGTGTTTTAACGGAGGCTGACCGAGGAGCTTGCTCAGAAATGCATCTTTATTTATTTATTTATTTTTACTTTTAATCTGTTCACATAGTAAGCAAGATACAGGTGCTTATTTTGTTAAAAATAATCTCATACAGCTGCTTTGTACGACTCTCCATCCCCTGATTTACACATAAACAGTTTGTAATTGCTCCCTTAACATGTTTATCGACACTCAGCACTACAGTAACAGTATTTATACTGTAGCTGAACTGACTTAGCAAACATAGTAGCCCTAACAATAACAGTTAAACTTAACATGACATGCAGCAAGTTACAATACAAACTGGGTAAACACATAAAAGAAATAAAACCAAGCAAAGTGACAGTACTTCTACACATGCCTATGCTAACACAACTAGCTCATTTTAGCTGCTAGCAAACTAAAGATTCAATTATGTTATCTTTTTGGCAACTATTTTTTGTTTCAAGCTATAAAAAAGTAAAATATAGTATAGAATTATGCTGTAAACAATAATGTACACATGTATGATGTATAATTAATGTGTGTTTCTACAGGTAACAAAGCCAAAAATGTGTGGTCTTCTTCTATGGTCCTTTTAAGGTGTTAAATGATTCCAAACAGTGCTCTTGCCCCTATCAATGTTGATACTGAAGCTTAAAAGCTTTACACATAGGAGTTGTTTGTCCATTCAGAGACACCATAATAAAAAATGGTGGCACAAACATGGCAGATGAACGTTTGTGGAAATATAAATGAAATTCTTGCGTGCCATCAGTGAGCTGGCAACATGTGAATAACTGCTGCCAGTGAAGATATCAATTATACTGTGTCTGAAAATGTTTACATTTATCTAACTTCCTGGCATAAAGTGATAAATAATAAAAGTGGTGGAACATACATCCATCATCCTGTTTTCCTGTTGTTTCTTTTCATTTTCAATCGCTCTATGACCTCTTGCCTGTCTATAACTCAACTGATTAATCTCTTCTTGGTCTCTTGCACACACACTAAGCACGAGGAAGTGAGGAGGAGGGTAAATAAAGGAGAGGACACTTATCTTTTATATGTATTTGTCTATAAACCCTCCCTGCATCGACATCCTTCCCCTTCCTTCTCTTATGGAGTATGTGGGTGGTTTAAAGAGGGCTTCAGATCTCTCCCAGCAGAGAATAAAGAAGTCTTTGTCACCTCTGATGTCTCCGGACATGAGTTTCATCACACATGTCACGGGGCTTCCGACTCAAAGTAACAGTGCTGCTACATGTGGACATGTCCCCATGCAGCTACGAAAAGAACTGCACTTCTACAGGTACTCTTCAGTAAAACGATCCTTAGAATAAAACGTCCGTGAGCGGCTGTGAATGCCAGAAAGCAAACGAGACAAGAAACAAAGCAGAGACCCTGAACTCACCATCCTCTTTGCATTCTTCGGGCGGCTTTGCCTTCTTGGCGAGCCTCGGGTCCAGCCACGATGTTGTCTTGGTGTTGTGGCTGAGAAGAAAAGACAGAGATAGTGTGAGGGGGAGAGTGATAGATGGTGAGAGAGAGGAGACTTGGCACCATGTGAGAAGGAGGCTGGCAGATTCCTCATTCGGCCACAGAATCGCTCCAATGTGAAAAGATTAGAGACCCTCAGGTGTCTGCCGTTAAAAAGGTGACAAGAGATACACAAAAAATGCCTCAGAAGAACCAAACGGTAATCGATACTTTTAATTTGCTTCCTTTCTCTCATTAACGGAAAGGAGGAGGGGAGGGGCGCTGAGAGTGATGGAGAGGAACAGCTGTGAGTTTGGCAGATTCTTCCAGAGCTCCGGGCAGCATTCTGGATTTAGATCAGATATAATGATGAGCCAGGGAAAGTCAGAGCATTTACACCACATGTCTGGAGCTCCTGAGTCACAATGGTCTCTTTCAGGATGACACAACAGTAAGGATGCGCACCAGGTCTTATTTTAAAATGCAAAGGAGAAGAAGAAAGGGGGGAAACAATGATAGACAAACAGACAGAAAGACAGATAGATAGATATCTAAAAAGAGAATATGAAACAATAAAATTATAAATAAAGAAGTTATTTAATTTACAAAATAAAAAACTGAATTTTTAAAATGAATAAAAACTACAAAAAGAAAAATAGGAAAAAGAAAATCAACAATAATGTCTAAAAATAAAATAAAACAAAATACAAAATTTAAAATGAAAAAAAACTATTAAATTATAACACAAATAAATTAACTGCAGAAAAGAAATTTTGCAAAATCAATACATAAAATAAAAGAATAGCTACAACATAAAAATTACAAATAAATGTAAAATAAAAAAAAGTACAAATCAAATAAATAAAGCAAAAAGTAGCAACGAAAAACATTAATAAAAAAAGATGAAAAAACAAGCAACAATTAAAAACACTTCTAAAAAAATGTGAAAATAAAAACAGAAAAACAGCAGCAGAAAAGCAACCCCTCAAGTCTGACTGTGTTTCTGCAAACACACTTGTCTTCTTAATAATAAATAAAGGCGTAAACATTTGTCTAGATCCACACCCTCTGCAGTGACGTTTCAGCTATCAAGTCCTTTCAGCTCTGCCTGGTCTTCCTGCAGCTCCCGGTAAAACATTTGGCTCATTACCCATCACCCTGTTGCTAACTGGGTTAGCTATATTCTCCTGGTGACTAGTCACAGTAACACAACACACCCTATTAATGCAACTCCCCGTTTGTGTAAAACGCAGATTAATGCAGCATTAACTGGAGAAAAAGCAGCAATGAACTGCTAACATATTCAGCTGGCCAGTATACAATTTGTCATATTAGATTAATAGGGAGCTTCTTAATTTGCAGGTGATGCTGATAGAAATTATGCAGAATTTTACCTACACTGGAACAGCTGAAATGAAGTGAAATCATGGTGCAACTTCAATCGTCCAAGAAGAATTTATTACGTTTCATTTATGATGCAAGTATCAGATTTGCCGTCAATCAAAGCTTCATGAGAGTCAGACCACAGCGTGGGATTGTTTTTATAGTGAATAACTTCATTGTTTTATGTACTAACTGCGATTGTAGACACAAAAGTCACACCAAAAAGTTCATTTCAATCTGTGTCAGCGTCATGGTGACAAAGGATCACTTTAGGTCTAAAGGAGAGACCTGCTTTCAAACCGACTTCCCCACAGCTACAAACAGATTAAGCAGAAGATGGAAACAGATGAAAGACGGGAAATGTGGCAGATGAAGACCAGCGTTAATTACAGTCACACAAAGTGGACTTCAAGGTTTTCCTTTGCTTGCTTTTGTAAATGAGTTTCATCCTGTTTTCTGTCCTTCATTCCCTTTTTTTCCTCCTGCCATCTATTTCTATTTATAATATAAAAAACTCCAACGTCCTCCAACTCGCCCTTTACTTTGAGTCTTTAGCAATTCTCTCCATCTCTTTCTAACTTTATCAGTTCCTCTCTTTGGATGCTTCACTTCAAGGGCTGCAGAAACAAATTGATCTCATATGGAGGCCAATCAAAGGCGAGCAAAATCTTGGCAACTGCCGTGACTTTGGCACGCTCTGACTTCCACCCAGGAAAAATACCTACTGAAGAATTCAGAGGGCTAAGCGAATTAGTTGTGTAATGTGCTTGATGGATGTGCTGAAGGCGTGATGTTTCTCTGGTTTGGGGAGGAGACATCTGGTGAGTCATTTGCAAAAAGGGAATTCAAAGTTTACCCTCTGCGGTAAATGGAAAGGAAAACCAACATGTGGCTGGCTGGATGTTGTTCTCAGGGACGCTGGAGGAAGATTGTGGCTGGAAAACTAACTTCCAAGTCACACAGCGTCTCCATTATTCTATAGTATAGACTCAACTCCACAGTTTTACTGCAGCTGTAAAACATCAGCCATAAATTCCACTTTATAACAGAGTTCTGTGCTGAAAAGTATTTATAGGCCTTTAAATCTCATTAAAGCACCATGTGCCCATTTATTTAGTCTGTGTGTAATTGTGTGAGAACAAAAGGAAATAAGCAGTACAGGAAAGATATTTGTTTTTCACTAAAATCAATGCAGTTATGATGGATGGAGGTTTCTGGATTTTGTTGTTACAGTTGTTTAAAGGAAAACAGGGCGTTGCATGAGGACAACCAGACTTTTTAACTTTGTTCAGTTGAATTTAGGACAAAGTTTGTGAAGATATGTTGCTCATTTTGAATGAAGTCATCACAGACACTGGAAAATGCACAGCAAAGTGTAACCATGACAACACTTACTCTATGAAGTAGACCTCTCCTTTCTCTGTGTACGCCATCTCCCAGTTGTCGGGTAGGGGCCCTAGCTCGTCGTTCTCCTCTGCTTTGGGCACCGCTGTCTTCGGGGACTGTCCGTCTTCTGTGGACCCCTCTGCTGGGACCTCCGCTGGGGAACTCTGTGGGGCGTCGTCCCCTGTGATGTCCATGCTCTTGTCCTCATGTTCGCTCGACTCTGAGAGAAAGCAGGAAGAGTCATGTGTGACATTACCATCAGGGACCGAAAGAAACAAGGAGAGAGTTGGGGTGAAGGTGGGAAACAGACGGATGAGTAATTAGGAAAGAAGAAAGGATGGAAGGGGGGATGTAGGAGTTACAAGATGGAGCGATGAATAAGAGGAGACAGAGAGAAACAGACAGTGATGGTCTACTCTGAGTTGTAGCAGTGTGAGAAAAATGGAAAAGATGGTGTGAAGTTTTCCCAGAGGAGAGCTGATGGAGGGAAGTGGAGAGTCAACGACTGACTGAGAGATAATTTGGGGAGGGGGTGCTATCTGCTCTGATCACAGTGTCAGCCGAGCTCCATTGATTCCCCCTCATCTCTGCTGATCAGCCCACTCTAAGCGCACTACTCCTCCAGTACTGACCCCCCTCCTCCCCGCTGAGCAGAATCAGCTGGAAGCATTTCCCGTATCTGCTTTTAGCTCAGATGCATTCAGTCATCTGGATCATTTATAGAAGATGTACATGTTAACCTCACTCTGAATGTTTTCCCAGACAGCTTGTAGCATTTTTATTTCCCTCTGAGGCATTTTACAGATAAAATCTGCATTTTTGCCATCCTGCAGATCAAAATCCCCTTTCAGAAATACATCGCTCATATAGATAGTAATTCATTAAAATTAATTAATTACATTTTCTTCTTTTTTTAAATAAAGTATATATTATTTATTCATTTATTCTCCTCATTATTGCAAGAAAAGAATCAAATTAATGTAAGAAAACAAAATCCTCCACTACAGAGAGAAATCCTTTAAAATGAGTTAGCAAACAGCCTGTTTGTTAATGCTACATGGACAGTTTATTGATATTTTTAGGGGTGTACCTGACCTGAAACCAAACTTTAATATTAAAGCAAGGCACGAAGATTATTTAAACTCTCACATATTGTTTTAAAATAGAAGAAAATATCGGAGACACAAAAACCAGCATGAAAAACTGCAAAAACCCTAGTTTTTCTGGCTAATAACTAAATATTATTTACTTTTACTAAATTATAGCTTTTTTAGATACACTTGCATCCAATCAGGTGTCTAAATCTCTTCACTCAATCATATCCTGCAAAGGATAAAAAGAAATTCCTCCCTGTCCCACACAAAGTATGAATCTTACCAGGGTTAACGTCCTTCTGGTATGAAGACCAAAATCTCATCCTTTAACCAACCCTCCTCCTACAGAGCATCACATTCAGCATTTCCTCAGAGGTACGAGTGAAACGCATTGAAGTAACTGTCAGCACCCGCTGGGATCGGTGCCCAGACTGCTTGGATTTTTGTGCCGCTCTGACAGATACCGTGCTGCAAAAGACTTTCTTCAGGCAATGAACCCAGCTTAGAAAGTCACAGGACTGAAGCGTGGTTTGGGATTTGGAATCACAAAAAAATCAAACTAATAATGCTGCTATTATGATCCTCCATTCATGTGATCACTGGACGCAGTCATAGGCCTGCTCTGTGTGTAATCGTGTATGAGCATATCAGTCACCCAAAGAGCACCTAATGTAATTTAAGGTACAATTAGATACATCTTGATACCGCATTCTCTATCAGTGAAGCAATCCGCTATCATCTGCTTGCTGTTAATGGAAATAACTTTAAGGGATAACTTTCATTGTAGCAGATAACAGATGCTGGAGCCAAAATGTCCCGCGCTGTGTTTGCAGATACATTTAAGAGTTAATAATAAGATGAGAGCTGATGAACAGAGGATTTTCCTTTCCTGTGTGTTGCAAGTGATGTTAAACATCTGGATAAATGAGTAAATCCCAGGTGTTTAGTCTGGCTAGACTACAGCGTGCTAAATCTGCTGTCTACCTACTCTTTGGGATAACAGGGTTAATTAAAAGGTGAGATAGGTAAGGAGGTAAAAATGTCCTTGAATACTTTAAACTGCCTGCAGGTTCTTGCTGGACAGAACAGAAATATGTGCGTTTGCCTCTCGGCTATCTGATTTAACACTGTTTTCAATAATAATACTCTTTGAATGACATTAAATTCTTACTTCATTATCATTCACTGGGAATATATGTACTATTAAATAGCATAAAAAGATATTTGTGTGACCAATTACACTCATTTTCCAAGAAGCCCATCTAAAAGCAATCTGTTACAGGCTCTGTTGCCAAGCAACGTCCTTGAAAAAGCCGTTGCAGTGTCTTAAATCTGTGAAGCCCTTCAGAGTCTGAGACCTGGAAGGACCTCCGGCCCGGCTGTCAGGACGGAGTTCGGCTGACCTTTTGCTCCGTGTCTGCGGTGGATGTTGTCGGAAGCTGACCTGGAGTGACAGCAACACCGTTGCCGTTGACGATGGGTTTCTCCTCCTCCTCTTCCTCGGGTGGTTCGATGCTGGCTTTTTCCATGTTGCTGACTGACTTGTTACGCTTCCTCTTGCCCTCTGAGCTGGGTCTGGCACCCGGCAGCAGCTGGTCTGTTACATTCAGCAGCAGAGCGCTGGGCTCTGCGGGGGGCTTCGGGGTGCCGTAAAAGTTATCTGGAGTACAAAGAGAAGGAAGCAATTCACACCCAAACATTAGGACCTTTTCCACATTTAGTTCAGTCACCTCCATCACACTGGGAGCCCAGCTTCAAGCACAAACCACTTATCCTGAGATTGAAAACTCAGATCTGACCTTTTGTAGCATTATTTGCTGATGACACAAGTTTTCCATGGATTAGAAGCTGCTTGTAAAGGTGATGAGCTGTGTATTTTATCACCATTTTATTATATTATACATTCAGTCTCTTCATTTGTTGCAGTGAAGTGGCTGAATATATTACAACCATATGCAATTACGTGACAGCAATAGTTTATATGGAATGCATGTTAAGTTAATGATGATGAAATCCCATCCAGCAATTTTACAGGTTTTTTTTACTTAAATTGAGGTTGATTCTACTTAACATTCAGATCCAATGGGTACACACTCGACCAATCAGAGAAGGCAGGTTGATCGCATCATCTGAGTTGGTCATGAGCTGTGCAATTATAAAGGCTGGTTTATACTGGAACGGGTCTGCCTCAGGTTGAATGTGCATGTTTATACCTGAGCAGGGTCTGCAGATGGCAGTAGGACTGGAGTCAGCAGGTATACTGCACAGTGCTGACTTTTTTAAATGTTCACTGTTTGGAATTGATAAAGGTTTAAATGAATAACTGATCATTTAAACAAGGGAAATGCAATGCAATCTGTTGAGCTGCCGAGCGGAGACAGCACTAAATCACAAAGTGCACTATTTTTTGCATTTTATGCAAATTTTACAGATGCTGGGAAATGCATACAAATGTGAAACACAAACAAACAAAAAGCAGAAAATGGATATTTGACTGATAAAGAATGGAGGATATAGAGATGACAAACTCTGACACACACAGAGTATCCCAGCAGGTGCTCCTGATGATTGTCTGCTGTGCTTTCCCGTTTCCTGTTCCGGTTACTTATAGCTGGGATTTTTATATTCTGTATACAACTTTCTCTTTAATCTTTAATACAAATTTAACAATCAGTAAATACAAATAAATAAATAAAAATCCCATGGCACAACATGCCAACCGGACCATCGCTCTGATCTGCGATGTCGAACAGAACAAGGTTTAAATAAGAAGGAAATGTATTAAATGGTAACGTATGTGTGATTCAACATGAAGGTAAACTATTAAACAGTTTTGATAGATAAAAGAAAGAAAAGTAAAAACATGGCAAAGTTTTTAACAAAAATGTGAGCTTAAACTAAATACAAGCTGGAAGAGCAGCAGTCTGATCCAGGAAGGTGTCCGTCTCTAAAGCCTGATTCTGTATTTTTTGGGGGGTTTGTTTAAATGGAGATTAAATCAGAATACTAACTGTGGTTAAACTGGGAGGTGTGTTATAGTAGATGTATAAACATGTAAATATGGCATCTGTCATATAGATTTTAACATACTCATTTTGGGCTTTACTTCAAAGCATCAAAGAGAATCTGGTTGTATTTTTCTTTTTCCATAATCTGAAAAATAAATATTGCATCTGATGTTTACGCCGCAGGGTAAAAATAACATCATATGAAAGAAAACAGAATAAAACAGAACTTCAACACGCATAATGAAGAAGCAGTGTGTGAAAAAAGTAAAGATGAGTGGATTATACTTACGGGTGAGTTTTTTTTCTACACTTCACACGCTTCCATTTCAAATCCAGCTAATCCATGAACACACAGGCTGCTAGCTCAAGATCGCATCATGTCTTACCTCATGCTGCTTACATCTAACGCAAAGGCAAGCATGTTTGCAAAGGGGGAACGTTGTGACCTGGCAAACAGCAAGACATAAGCCCACTTCAGCCATTTTTGTTGCTGCTTCGTTATTCCTTCTCCTGCTCAGGACATCAATCATTCTCCAGACTGGGCTCAGATCTCCTCGCCTATAATCGTTCTCTCCTGCAGGGCTTGGACTGAATACTAAGCACATCGTCTCCGGTCGGAGCTCTGCAAACTCTTTGCTCAGACTCAACACACTCTTCCACCGTCTTCTACATTGATTTTTCATTCTCACTATTATTTGATTTGAATACTTGTGGCAGTACATGCCTCTGACAGTCTTCATCAGTCACAGGGAAAAACCTCATAACTTTCTGCTCGGGGATCTTTTCCTTTCTCCATTTCAACTTGAAGGACTATTTTCTTCCAGAGCTAAAAATAAGCTGAAAACTGCCTGCAGATTATTCCAGATAATTGCGAGAAACAATCTTGTAAAAACTGAGGAAATGAAGGAGACTATCTGGTTTTTATGGAATAAACTGACCTTTCAAATGAGAGGACTGCTGTAGCTAGAGGCAGGGTAATGACTCCTAAGCTCATAAAACATTTCCAAACCATGTGGGGTACTAAACACATGTAGGAGTAAGATGCTGCATCAGGACAGTTCTGCCTTTTACTGAGGATACACGTTTGTCTTTTCTTTTTAATAGAATCTGTCTCAGCCAGAGTTTTGTTTGCTCATAGAAGAGCTTGTCTACTCAGTCACACTCAGGTGGAAATATCAAACATGAGAGGTGAACGTGGTAAAAATCCACAGGGATTATTCTTAAATTTAACTTAATCAGTTAGTGTGCGTTGCAAAGAGCGACCGAAATGTCACGTTCATCAGAAATCACGAGGTTTGTGTTGAGGAATAAAGAGAAGCGTCTGTAGAAAGGCTGTGAGGATGAGCATCCCATAACCACAGGAACAAATCCAGGAATCCACAATGCGCTTCCACAAAGAAATCATGCTCCTGTGCAAACAGAAACAAACCGGTTTAAAGCGTTAAAGAAGACTAGAACCAAGGTCTCAGTTTGTTTTTATGGAGTATTTCAAGACATCGAAATTTGGAACAGCATTTTTTTTGTATAATCTTGCTAAATAATCAACCAGCATTCGCTTAGAATAGATGATTGCTCTTCATCTTTAGACGGTTAAATGTAAGAAGCTATGAATGAAAAAGGAAGAATAAAGCTGATAGACTGGCCTCAGGATGGATGCATAGATCAAAAACATGTAGGAGAGAGAATTGGAAACAAGACAGTAAACTGATCAAAATACAGAAAAATGAAATATTTTCTGTTGTAATCTGTCTGAGTACCAAATCTGAGACACTGAGGCTCCAGGGATGAGCAAAAACCACACAAAGCCATTTGGATGAACGCGGAGCCGATCTGTCGCATTTTAAAGAACACCAGCAGCACATTACAGGATTTCTCACTGTGCACCCTGAAACAGATTTTATCATCGAGATTTAAAAAACTTTACATCTCATCCAGGCAAACATTAACATTATGAGAAGAAGAAAACATAAAATCAAAGCAGAGAGATGCCAGTTAGGGATAGAAAGACCGGCTTTCACTCATATATCCTATGTAAACGCTTCTGACATCGGTGCTAACAGCACAGAGATGGAAATTAGCAGGAGTCGGAATCCCAGCAGGGATGAATGTATGAGCCAGTATGAAACAAGGGATCAAAAGTTTCTTTACTTTTAAGACTAAGAAAGATTTAAAATTGCTGCCTGATGATTTAATCAAGGCGCTGCATAATAAATACCAAAATATTACATACGGCGTTGCTGGGATGGGCAGCTGAGTTGAGTATGTGGGTTGTGCTTATAAAAAACAAATTCTGATGTGGACTCAGAGTCAATAAGATCCTTCGCTGTTTGTCATCTGCAGAGATTTTGCAGTTTGCTATTGCTACAACCCACACACTAAACTCTGCTGCTCATCCCACAAATGCACTCTTTCATTTTAAAAGGAAATAAACAGGATAACAAATGTGTGCACGTACATGTGCTGACAAAATAAACAATAAAATCTTTGACAATAATTTACTTAAAGACTGGAAAGGATCCAAGTAAGGCACAATCATAAAAATCTTTGATTTAATTGACAGATACTCTTTCGTTTAGCATCAAATCCAAAATAAGAAAATTCTATAAAACTAAAGCAAAAACAACAAACAAAAAGAGACAGGAATACAAAACATACATATTAAATGAAACAACAACAAATATAAAAAATTCAATAAAAGCCATCACTAACCATTATTGCATATTTAAATCTCCAACCCTCTGGTTAAAAATGCAATATTTACTGGCCACATTTCATTTGGATAAAAATTTGAGATATTATTCAAATAAAGTATAAATCAAAGAATAAGCCTGTACCTCCACCACCATCCTTTGATTTATCCAGTGCCTTAAACACCACAGCCTTTATTACTGACTGAGAAGTTGTGGTTGATGAGTGTCGGCAGGTCCTCTGTCTCCTGGGTCCCTGATTACCAGAGGACAGGCCACAGTTTGTCCTGCTGGGAGGTGTCTGATGTGCTGACTGATGATGGAGTCCCACAGGGCACTGTGTTCTCTCCATTACAATTCACCTTATGCACCTCAAGACTTCCAGTACAACGGCGAGTCATGTGTAACCCTTGTGAGGCAGTGAAGTTAGATTACCAGGTAATAACTAATGAATTTCACCAGTAGGTTCAGCTCTCGAGAAGCAGCAAAGGAATAAAATGACACACTGTACTCGTAAATGCTTTGAACTTATGCCGGCTTTATAAAATAAACGACAACAAAACATTTAAGACAATACACCATATACATGTGGACAATATGACCACTCAATTTTGTTTTCTCTGGCCAACTCTTGA
>JBAMIG010000025.1:16410376-16429419 GCA_037177335.1 Kiunga ballochi
TAAGATGATGTCAGCAAGGCCTATTGTAACTATTCTAATCTAGCCATTAGTCAATTAGGAAGTGACGGGTTGCTGTAATGCCCTTGCATTAGAGCGATGGATTAGTTTCCCATTCAGCTCCTGCCTGCACACTGTGGGTAAGTGGACAGCTGGAGGGCTGGAACAAGGCATGGCAGCACAGAAAGCTGCTTTCACTGCACTTTGCCTTCATAGACAGCAAACACAACGATTTGCTGTTTCACTGTTTTCACTGATGATGTAGAGCAGGAACTTAATAAAGGCTAATTACATATCATTTAAGCAGCAAAGGTATAAAAGCATATTGAGTTGGAAGCGCACAGAGTTTTTACTACGCTGAAGATGAAACTTAATATCTGCTTTGCAGCCTAATCATATTGAATGTTTAAGCTATGCTGGCACCGAACACGGCTGGATCCAACCCAAAGATGCGTATTCCTTTGTGCAAAATTTCACTAAATTAGATTTAGGTTTATTAGAGTTCAGAGAGAATTATTCTGTAATGAGGGTAAAACAGTAATGAGGGTTTGAGTATTTTCTAAACTGATTTTATACCAAAACAACACCAACTAAACAAACAAAAAAAAAGAGTTCATACATCTGAACCTGGAGCAGAAGCCTCGGCGTGCTGCCAAACTACATCACGGCAGGCTGGAGTTTGTGACAATGCAATGCGGGAAAAGATTCCTCCGTAATGGGTAGAAAATGCACCGAAGCAGCGAAACAATCTGATTTTTTACAGCCAGGTAAACAAAAACTTCACTTCATGATGTTTTAAGGAGCTCAGCAAAATCTGGCATTCAGCAGTGCAGCTGAAAAAGTCATACTTTAAGATGAAACTTTAATCCTCTGGATAGAAAATTCTATAGATTTAACATGAAGAAAACCAAAATCAGTTTGTGACGTGTCTGAATTATCGCACTACAGTAGGGTGTCCACCCAGAGGAGAAGACATGTAAACAAGAGGTCTGTGAGCAAAGTAGTAAAAGTTCCCAACAAGTCTTATAGCCACAAAAACACAAATATTATTTTGTAGCCCAAGCGTACAGAGATTCCTCCTGATGCGTTGAATCTGTTGATGATACTAGGTGGGGACTTCAAAGTCTAAGGAACATTATTCTGAAATTATTTTAGGTGCTGTTTGTGAGACTGGTGAACTTCTGTCCATCTTCCACATCAGACATGAGAGACGCTCTGAAATGTTCTTATTTCATCAGTTATTTCTGATTTGTGCCCATTTGTTTTCCAGCCTTTTATTTCAACTTTTTATAGATGTGATAGATGTGTTGCAAAATAAGCTCCAATTTTTCATGAAATATTCAAAAGTCTCATATGTTGTGTGTTTTACTGAGAAAAAAATAGGCTTATTTTGCAAATCATCACAGCTTTTTTCTTTTTAAATGGCAAGCATTCGTCAATAAACAGTCGCTTTATTTGCAGATTTTATCGATTGCATAAATTCCAGGTGACTGTGTTTCGGACTGACGTTAGGCTGAAACAACCAGAGTGTCCAAAGGAAGTCCCGTTGGGTGCTGTCCTGCAAGATTTTGACGTATTTCTGCTTTAAATCACATTAAATGGATCCAACAGCCAATTACATGATACACAGTCACTTATGGATTTAAGTCAGGGGTGTTGGAGCAGGGATATCTGGAAAACCTGCAGGATTTCAAAGCACCCTTGAAAAGCCCAGACCTGGACACTTTTGACATAACGGAAACCAAAAGATCATCAAAGAAAATGTCCACCATGTGAGCTGATGTTTCAGAAGTGGGACACGCCTGTCTCTGCATGTTTAGCAGGCTGGCGAACCAAGAAGGGGATAACAGTTTAATGAGTAAAAACAAGAGAGGGCTTACACTGCCGGGTTTAAAAGCAACTTACTGTGCAGCTCAGTATGTTGGTGTAATTAGGAGTTTAAAGCTAGAGGGAGGGAGCTTGCAGCTCGAAGTTTCCAATTCAAAAAACGATACAGGAGAAAGTGGTGATGAATTTACTGAGCTGGGAAACTCCAGGATCCCTTTATTACTGAAACTGTGGTAATAACTCAAAATATTTAAAGGAGGCTATAAGAGCTTTTCATGGTCTTCTTCTGACTCAGATTTATATGGTAATATGTTTGCTTTATGCTTGAGTTTGTTATGTCCACATATCAGTGAACGCATCATGTGACCCCAGTAGCTCCATCCTAACTGCACCGTACCATTTTCTATGAAGCTATAACTGAGCGAGGCCCACCACTGGTGGGATTAGGTTATGTACGATGGTTCTATATTGGAAAATTGTGTACCCATTGTGTATGAATCACTCAGTGGAAAATAGGGCTTTAGTTCTATCTGAACACCAAAGATCAGATGCAAAACGTCCAAACTAACCCTGAAGATGGAGCTTCAGGAGAAATCTAACTCGGAAAACTGTTTGTATCTGTATGTTGGAGACGGACACGGTTAAATAGTTTACTAAATGAAAGCTAATGTTAGCAACGTTAGCCTTCTGCCTCTGTTGGTGAACTTCTGATGGTGATTTTACAGAAAACATACCAAGTTGATGGTCAAATGATTTAATAAACTTTACATTACTTCCATTTTAACAGTATTGTATCCTTCTTTTGGCACAATGAAAACTCACCACAATGCTGGTCTTGTTTCTTTATTCAAACACCCCATAATGCTTTGCTGCATTATTATCATGTCACATGCCCAAACAAATGCCACATAGTAGATTGACATAATTTATACCATGTTAATGGAAAGAATATTTCCTTGGTATAAGATTACATTGAGATGCTTTTCTAAGCAGATGAATCAGATATGCTAAATTGGTATCACCATCCTTTATTTTGAAAGCATTTTGAGAGTATAATGTCTTTTCCTGTTTCTCCTACTTAAAACCACAAAAGTGCAAATGAGTTTATTTCTTCCTCAGTGTTGTCCAGATGTAAGACTGATATATGAACAGAAATTGCATATGGATATGGATAATCTAGTCACGAGTCAAACACCTCAGCTTAATAACGGATAATTTTGTCTTAAAAAGGATTAAAAAAATGGTAGCAACTGCATTAAGGTGACATTCACAATGCAAGTCTTGTTTTTACAAGATCCTCCCACACATGCAATAAACTGTACAAAGTATAGTATGTAAAAACACCTACCCCTACACAGGGATCCTATCAGGAAATCTGTTATCATTGAGATCTGAACAGTTTGCTCCACTATCGCTGCTTGGATCTCAGTCTGTTAGTAAATCCTTCCGGTGGATCTTCTGACTCCTCCAACCACAAAGAAAGCTCCATTTCTCTTGTTTTGAACCCCAGCTTCCATGTGGATAAAAGCCATTATGTTTGCAGATGGTGGATAAGAAAGTCCCTAACAATAACTCCTAGCTTTCAGAGACACCTCTGATTGTCGAGTGTGCACAAAGAAACCACGTTTAGGATAGATCCTAAAACACATCACGAACGAGCCACGGGGCAGATTGACACCAGTGAGCAGGTTGAAAAGAGACGAAGAGAAGGCAGAACTATGGAGAGATTAGGAGAAAGCTGATGTCATCCATTTGAACATGTGGCCCTGAAGTGAATGTTTTTCAGTGATCAGAGATGTGAACGTGCTGCTGTGTCAGCTTAATCCCTCCTCCCCTTCCCAGGACCACGCTAGCTCGAGTGCATCACAATGACAAACCCAAACCGCTGTATTCACCTCTAACAGCTCGTAATGACTGCTTCGCCTGAGGCCTCAGAGTGGGGAGCAGAACAACATGAACTGAACACAGTTAGCACAGCTACCACCCTTACTTCCCTTCCAGTCCTATATGTTGTCAAAAGGCGCCGCAAATTTCTGTGTTACCTCGTAGGACCAGGTGAAAAACCTGAAGCAGCCTGAGCAGCTGCAGAGGCTGGAATAATCATCACACTCCACATGGTTTAATCATCCCATACGGAGACATCTTGACCTTTTATTACAAGAGGATAAGCTACCTCAGACTGCTATCACCTCTGACCCTTTCCTGCTATCGGACCAGCAGTGGCTCAGCAAGTGGGATGTGGAAAAGAAGTCTGATACCTCACCTTTTCAGTTCCATTATAAGTGATTTCTACTGACACATCCATAGCAAACTGTTCAGTCGTTTCACTCACTGGTAAGAAACGCCAGAAAGATCCTGTAATCTGATTGACTTAGGCCTGATGTTGTTCCCTTACCGGAGTCTGAACAACCGTGAAGGTAGAGGTCTCACCATGACATAACCATGCAATTCATTAAAGCTGGATGATCGGTGAGCAGGAAATATATGTCTGGAGGTTTCATTTAAGAAGGGAAACAGCCAAATGAAGATAATCCACACTGAAAATGTCAGGAAACAGGGAATGCCACGGGGGACTTTGGCACATTTTTGGGATCTTCAACCACACATTAAGAAAACATCTATTGATAGACAACTTGGACAGGTTATCAATGTGCAATGCAATCGCTGGGTGTTTCGGGTGTTGCAAGAGAAACCCTCCTCCATATGACCCAAGCAAGGGTGATAAGATCCCGGACATGACCAAGTGGTCTTCTGACTCAAGTCTTATCAGGATTTCCAACCATTTATGATGATGTGTTTCCACTGAGCGGTAGGGTTTGGGTCAGTCATAGCAGTTTGGTTATGTCGCCTCTGGAACTACTAACGTTCCTCACTGTGTCTCTAACTACACTACTAGGAGACAAAGAACAAAGCAAATCCAATTTTCTTTATTTAAAATGGTAAATGGGATCATACTTATATAGCACTTTTCCAGTCTTATCAACCACTCAAAGGGCTTTACACTATATAATCACATCCACCCATTGACACAGTCGCACGCATTGGAGTATGAGTCACACTCCTGTCACACATACTAATCAAGAATGAGTAAATCGGGTCCTTGAGGTCCACTGTCCTGCAGGTTTTACATGTTTGCATGCTCCATCAGAGAGCTTTCCAGCAGCTTGTTATGATCTGGACTCATTTGGGAAAGATGAAGCAGGAAGCAGCAAACTGAAGGATCATATTTGCAGATTTGCTGGTTTAAATCTATGACGAAGCAGGAATTTAGTGATCTGTACCCAGGTATAAGAAAGGGTTAAGGGTCCGCAACAGCTTCCGATAGCGTGGCTCATCATTGTCTTTTGGTTTTTCTGACTATAACGTATTCCACACTGCTTCAGGGAGCTCTCGTTGCTTTCATCTATGTCTGTGTTATTATCTTCGTGCAGCAGAACACTTCCCATGAGCTTTTACAGCAAAATGCTGTGGCAATCCATCCCTTAGCTTTATGAGGCGTTTGGGAAAAAGCAAAAACAAAACAAACGATGAATGAAAACAAACTAATAATCTGACAGATATTTTCTAGCTGCAGCATGTTGCAGCAGTTTAAACTGGGTCCAGAAATTTTTAAACCTATTAATAATTTAGAAGTTTAACTGCGAAGAAATCCAGGCGGAGGTTTAAAAATATTGATTTTTCTTTAAATTGAACTTAACCCCGCTGTGTTTGCAGCGGTACACACACCGCTTTAACGCACATTTAAAATGCAGGCGATCATTAGACTGAACTTTATGCTTGTTTTTGTTTTTATTTCTCCTTGTTAAGTCCCAGATTGACTCCTACCCTGTTCCAGGATTTCAATCAGGTTTGTCCCACAACGAACAAAAGCAAACGATATTCTGTCTCCATGTGTCCAGCTGGACACTAACTGCACAGCAGGAAACACGAGTCTAACTCAACTTCTTTAGGAAAGCTCAGTAGGTCAGGGAAAACAAACTTTCAGAGTCTATATAATCAAACAGCTGTGTTTCTTTGCTTCTTCAATGCAAACGTCCATTAATTTAAGATCCACTTACACGAACTGGCCGTAAGCCCCTCCCATCAGCCATTTTACAGCCATTTCTGTGTGACGGATCAAATTCCTCCTCCACAAATAATCCCTCGCCAGACTGCTGCTGCAAACTTTAATTGGATCCTTTAAATAGTGCTCACTGTTGCCACTTCCAGCCATGTAATTAGGTTTCCCTTCCTATAGAGTTTAATGGTTGCGAGGTGGGGGGAGTCAGGCTAAGGAGACGTGTGGACACAGATATGGAAAAGACCAGAATCTCCGCTTTATCCAAAGCTTGATCCAATTTCCCCACCACAGAAATCATCCAATGCTATATTTTTTACCACTTTTATGGGCCACCATAAAAACCAGACTAGTGTTGAATATCCCGCTTCATTGATTTTTTTTTTTTGGCTGTGAGCTGACTGGGGCTTGTTTGCTCTCACTATTTTCCCTTTATTTGACTCTACCTTTCAGACTCGCTTCACTAGCTACCACAAACAGCTTCACCAGAACTCCCAGTACAGGATGCAAATGACAGGGTTTCTAACATGATTAATTTCCTCCACTTGTTAGCCGTTTATATGGAGTCAATCAAATGAATAATAAATGTATAAGCACTCCATCAAAAAGCAACAGCACGATCACAAAGGATGGATGTGGGAGCAATAGGCAGCTTCTCAACAATAAATAAACACACAGAGGACTGAAGAGGAGCAGCGATAACACCATGAACATCTCTGATATGGATGGGTTCCTCACCTCTTTGGGGGGAAAATAACTTTTATTGAGTCTACAAGCTGCTCTGGCAGGTCATTTGTCAGAGACAAAGCAATTGATCACCTTTACAAAGACAGTTTTATCATGAAGACTAACTGTCTTCTCCTTAAATGATGCAGCAGCAAATCCAAACAAGAAGACCAAATGCCCAAATTCACTTATAAACCACACATTTTTTAACATTAGAGTTACCATATCAACAGAGGAGGTGTTTATAACTGGAAGCAGACCGAGCTTTCCAAAACCCAGATAATACCTAGAATAAAATCCCTAATTCCTGACCAGTTAAACAGAAAACTCTAATAATTTGATTTTACAGATATTTTACAGATGTGTTTGAGGTTAGAAATGAACTTTTCACAGTATATAAGCAGCATAAAGCACTGTCTAGTGCATCAGTTAAATGTGTTGCCTTCAGGTTTTATAACAGCTAGAAGATCTGATGACCCAACAGCAAAATATTCATGTTTGTGTTACAAATCAAGACAATTAAAGATGAAATTATCAGGACAGATTTAGTAGGAAAAGGCTGAAAGTGATGCAGGATGACAGCCAAGCAGCATTTGCAGAGTTTGGTGTTCACTGACTGAAACATGCAAGTCTCTCTGCCCACCGACTAAGCATCTAAATCCACTCTGCAGCCACAGTGAAAGGCATTTTAGAGCGTACTATAAAACATTCAGCAGCATAGAGTCACCAACAGGACCATCTGGTGGTGCCGAAACCAAATTAACTTGATCACATTCAAACATATGCAATGTATCCACATGCCACGGCCGTTCAGCTGGAAGGCTGAGACAAAAATAAATCTGCTTTGATTAAGGCTAAAGAACTATTTCTGAGTGGCAGTAAAATCATTAACGCCACCAAAGCAGAGTATGGTGGAAAACAATGGCACTTAGAATGATTCATTCCTGTTATGGTGACCTTTCTTCTTCTCCCACCTGCTGAAAAGCTCATGAATTAATCTGCCTCCTTGTGTTGAAGTTAATGACGGTTGAATAGGGAGCAGACGGCGCATGCTTTTCAATGGAGGACCAGAAGAGTGGAAGTACATGGAGCTCATAAATCTTGCTCTTTTCATTATGTTAGTAAGTTCAGAGAGGACTGGCTTTAAACGAAGAACTATAGAACATATGATGATCAGTTCATATATGATCATCAAATAAAAAGCAGAGGAAGCATCCAGCATGCTAGCAGTGGACAGTGGGGGGGGGGTCCATCAAGCTCCATCAATGTTGGAAACATGGAGGCTTTAGAGCAACATCTGCTCCCATCCAGAAAACCGTATTTCCAAATGTTAACAGCTAAATGTTAAAAGAAGAGATGCTCCTGCTTATAGACGTGTTGCTTATATTTTCCATTAAATAATAACATTTCTGTTTTAATGTGTTGTTTTTGTTGTTGTTGGAATAAAATGTGGCTGGCTGCAAACGTTTAGTGTATTTTTAGGACATGACTCATTACCTTTGCACATGTACATCAAGGGGAAAAAAAGAAACACAGTTATGCAACTATTTAAAACAAACCTCAGCAGGAAAAGCAGATATTTTACCCTGCAAATAAACATGAAATGATGCAGAACTGCTCTGTCATTGGATAAAGTGCGGTGAAAAGAGGATTTATTGATTTAAAATCAGAAAACACAGAAGTTGATGCAAAAAATCAGCTTCCACTCTTTTTTCTGAAGCCAATCCAAAACCTTTCAGAGACACTTTCATCGCTTCACAGCCGTTTTAAATCCCATTCAAACCAATTTATTCATGCATTCTCATTCTTTCTCGTTCTAATTAAACTTTTTACTGATCTAGAGAGCTTTGATAAGTTATTTACATAACGTTAGCTTCTTTGCATAATTATCCGAGTCATATTTTCAGATTTTTAGGCCATGATGCAAAGTCAATCAGCAATATTTGATGAGTGCAGTTTGTGAGATATATTTAGCTAAAATCTGACTTTGGCAATTATGTTGTGAGACAAACCAAATACTGTAAAGAAAAATATGCTGAGATTTACACGAGGTAAGAAGAAACAGGAAAGAAAATGAAAATGATCTAACATCTTCGAGTCCTAAAATAGTCATGAAGGTCTTTTGTTTGCCGTCAGGTCCGACTCGACTCATTGAAGAGATGCTAAAAGAACTCTACCATGTTTGCACTTCAAATGGTTTGACATTTTAAAATAGACATTTTAAATAAATCAAAAGTTTGGTAAAAAAAAACAAACAAAAACTAATAAATCCTGCAGGCAAACTTGTCCTTTGTGCTTTTGTGTGTGTGTGCTGGTAGATAACCATGCCGCTTTAAGCTAGACTATCTGTCCCGCCACGTGGGGCTCACACACACCCCTTATCACCCCTCCATCCACACACACATCCCTCAACTCAAACAGCCTGCAGAAATGTGAAGCAGAAATATACATAATATATACAGAAAGGAAATAAAAAAAAAAAAACCTCCTCTAAGCATTATTTAGGTTTGTATGAGGGTCTCTGCTGAGACTATAATGTGGTAGGCCAAGAAAAAAAAGCAGGGGTTCATACAGAGTCACTGAGGTGGGAAAGTGAATTATAATGTCTTATTTGAAATAGAGGAGATGTTACTGACTGGTGAATGAAGTTGAAGCAATGATGTTGATTTTAGTTTGCCACGAGAAGATTTATAACCTGACTTCATATGTCAGCATGTGGCTTAGACGTAGACCCTGCAGGGATCTAACAGCGGTAAGTCACGTGGAAGCATCAGAAATAAAGCAGGATCAGCCAGGCATTTTCTATATTGCACATAATCCCTGGAGGTAGGTGGTACAAAGCTGACAATCGTGGCACCTGTTCTCTTAAAACCCCCCTCGACCCGGCAGCTGGTATCTAACTTGGAGCGAGTTTGATTATAGATGTCACTTTAGCACAAAAGGTTTATTTAATGTGATAGGCTGTAGATGCTGAACGCTGCTGAGACAAGGGCCAGAAAACAAAAGGTAAATGGAGACTGACACCTTTGCTGAGTATAAAAACCAAATCTGTTGATTTAGATACATGAGTGAAAATATTCATGGAGTTAAAGTAGCAGCCTACATGTAACGGTGAGCAAACCTATAAAGCCTCTATGAAAAACACTGAACTACCTGAGGTTGATGTCAAAATCCTCTCTGTCCATGACAAATGTATGGTGATGGATGGATGGGAGTGATGGAGAAGTGGAGGCAGGGTGTGAAAATACAACATCCTGCACACCTGCCCTGATAATCTGGAGAATATAATTCAGGGTGGAGGAGTCTGACAGCGCTTCGTGATGGGTGGTTGTCTGTTTGAGTGACAGATGTGATCGGCCTTTTAAAAAAAAAAGATGGAGGTGAAGGAAAAAGAGCTGAAAAGTCATCCCCAGAGACCGTGCTGGCAGAAAGATACATAAAATCCTGCTTCAAGTCAGAGTTCAGAGATAAACTTACAAGATAAGATTCAGTTCATTGCAAGCACATGCAAGAAAAGCAAACATGTTCCCCTGATATCAGATGTCAGGAAGCTTCTTTTTTAGAGACGTTTTTAAGCTTTATGGATCTGAATCAGTAAAATATTGAATTTATATCAGTAATCAATATCAGTAATTATGAGTAAGTGTTTCTTAAAACATGTTCACACGGGGAGAAAGATTTCACTGAACTGCTTTGTTAGGGTTTCAAAGCAACGCTACATAACTTTTAAACCTTAAAACTGAATCGTTTCAACAGGACACTGATTCAGCAGTGAAACCCAGGAGCACATTGTCAGAGAGGGAAAAGAAGAGACCAGACTCAACTTCACACTGATCTTTACTGGCTGAAGAGGTCTCGGAGCTGAGACGGGATGCAAAACGGATGATAAACTTTTGCTTTATGTTTTTAGGTGTATAAAATAAATAAAAAAAGTGCCCTACGATGCTGTGAAGTCCAGTAAATCTTAAGTAGCCCAGCCATAATAATGAACGATATACCTGATAGCTAACATCTCTATTTATGTAGGGGGGATGCGTTACATAACAGATTTAGATCCGGGCCGTGACAGACAGAGATTAACCCAATTCCAGTTATTTAAATCTGTATTAAATGAACTTATTTGGCTTTAGTTTTACAAAAAGTCATGTTCAGCAAAAGTATGGAACTCCAGCTTTTAGCATATTTAAGATGCGGCGCGTGCACGGCCTTAAGACGACTGCAGGGTTATTTATTCTCCCAGGATAACAGCACTAAAATAAAGAAAATGAGAAAATTAATAACGTAAAAAAGGAGGGGGGAGACCGACGATGCAATATGCACGACGAGCACTTGCATTAATGAAAACATAAGCATGAGAGGTTTACTTTGTGCACACTCCATTTTTGTCCTTGACGTTTTAAATCTTGGCCTTCATGTTTGTGCTTTTTTCCTCCTTTAGCTTGTTTCTTGCCTCCGTGCCCCGCCGATCTTTTAAAAATGACAAAAAGCAGACAAAGGGCAGAACAACTGTGCAGGCTAATTAGGACATAGATGAAAGGAAGAAAGAGAGGATGAAAAAAGTGGGATCTGAAGAAAGGAAGGATAAAGTGGGCTTTTAATTTGATTTATTTCATTTGAAAAGGATTGTTGCTGCACTTCGACTACAAGGGAAGAGAGAAGCTGGATCTTCAGGTTACTCAGCATCACAGCTGAAACAGAAATATGCTTTAAGTGATTTCACTTTGTACATAAACACGTTTGTCATTTGCACCAGGGTTGGTTAAGGTCCTAAACAGGCTTCTGGACCATCGTGTCAAACAATGCTTTAATCCAATAAAAGCATTTAGTAAATCTGTTTCTAAGTAGGGAACAAAGTGCTACTTTGTGCTTTCTGCATTGCTGCTGAAATGTTTTTTTCCCACATCATAATGTTTCTTTCATAGAATAAGATGTCATATTAAATGTTAGGGATGTTTGCTCATGACTTCTGACTCATGATTCAGAATATCAGATCAGATATGAGATCTTATCATCAAAATGAGTCATGAAAATCTCCAAATCAAAATTTTCTTCCTGAACCCAATCGCACATTTACATGAAGAGACGGCTCAACATCACTGCATATAAAAGCATTTCTATTTAAAATCCATTTTAATGTTTTTAATTACATTATTGTTAGGGTTGATCCTCAAAAATAAAAGTAAAAAATACATGTAAATTTAAGGGTTATGATCAGTAAAAAGTTTAAAAATAAAGCACTAAAATGTAAAAACAATGCTTATTGACAAAATGAAGGGAAACAAGTCTGAAACTGCCTTTAGCGTGTTTCACTTTATACTGTAACTAACTTGTGATTTCTTTTCTTCATTTGCTGCTTAACAAGAAAGCCATGACCGCCTCCAGCTGCTGGTCAGGGTCAGCAGACAGTCTGGGAAATGAAATCCCACCACTGAGATGTTTTTTTTTTTTTTACACCCAAGCCACGTGATTGCTGCTGAAAGTTTCTGACTGAATCAGCTGCATCCAGCAGCAGTTTAATGCATCAGCGTCTCATAAACCACAAATAACTCAGGAGTGAGAGAGGGGAGCAACAAAGGGAGGAGAAGGGGTTTATCAGCATTTCTCTTCCTGCTTTGGATCTCTTACGCTGCAGGAGAAGTGGCTGAATTTGAGTGAAGAAAAGATAGCTGGAAGCTAAGTGAACGTGGCATATAAAGACATCTGGAGAGACACTTGGAAATATTGCCTAACCTTATCGCACATCTCTTTCCAAACCAGTTTGGCTCCAGTCTAATCTCGCTCTTTCCATCCGAGCATCCACCTGACGACGCTGTGCTTTTGGGCAGCTTTTACACCACGCTGGTCTTCATTTGTGCTGCAGCGTGATGTCTGGCCCTGGGAGAGCATCTGTCACCACCAGTTCAACACGCTGTGTCGGAGTGGGTCAGCTTCTGCCGTGATAACTCTGTGAGTGTGCAGTGAGCATATGTTAGGAATGCGCGCAAGCCTGCCTGATACGAGCAAGCACATCTGACATGATGCACGACTATATTAGAAAAGTTTAACCAGCCCTAAATCCATCTGTGAGCTGGACTGAGACGTTGCAGCTTGGAAAGTAAACGTTCCAATGTGCCTCTATGTTTATTGCTACTTGCATGGAAGTGTTTTTTTATTTTTATTTTTATTTTTTTATTATTCATTTTTATTTTTTTAATGCATGGAAGTGTTTTTTTATTTTTTATTATTTTTTTTTAATTTATTTATTTATTTGTTGATGCATATAAGTGTTTTTTTTTTTTTTTTTTATTTTTAAATTATTTTTTATTCTTTTTTAATGCATGGAAGTGTAAACGAGGAAGATATTAGCAGCAAAGCTACTTTTTGCTATCCTGGGTGTGAGGATGATGGACTGGGGGCATGTTTGTGCATTTAAGTGGAATTATGAGGAAGTGTCTTATAAATGTTTTAATATCTAAGTATTTTTGTGTCAAACACTTTGTGCTGCTGTTTGGATGAAAGGTGTTGATATAAAAAGGGTTTATTTGACTTCAGGGGGGAAAAAACAACAGGAGATTCCCTCTACAAAGAGATGGCGAAGCTTTGGTTTTTGGTTTCTCTGTCCAAATGTTTGTTAGTAACTTAAGTTTAAAGCATCTAGAAAGGATCATTGTCAGTATATAACTATATTTAACATTACAATAGATGGAGAGAAAATCCAGAGGATGTTCCTAACGGGTTTTTTATAAGACATCAAAGTTAGATCTGGAACGTTTTGGACACGACAAGGCAGAACAGGAACAACTTTTCATCACTGCAAGAGAACAAACATGCAACTAACACCACAATATAACCGGGACACTGTGTATTCATTATCAATGCAGGAATCCATATAAAATGAAAGTAGGACTAGAACAGAGCTGCTTGGTGGAGGTTTGTACATTCGTACTGCTTTCCAAGTATTATCTATGAGAGCATATTTACTAATCAGAGTACATCATCTACAGAAGTAGCTGTAATTTTCTGTTCAAGCTAAAGATCAGTGCTGCTACTAAAAGCTTTTTAAAATGATTGTAAAGTTATAATGAGTGGTTTAAAGCAGATTAGAAAGCAGGTTATGCAGTATAATAAAAAGTGATCTGAAAAATTACTTGGATTTGACCACAAATTCATCAGAAAGCTCCAAATGAAACCAAAAAACTTGATTTATTGATCATGAAAATCATCAGAAGTTGCTGCCTGACAAAAAACTCTGATATGAGAATGAATAAATAAGCCTTCATCAATATTTCTCACTGAGTTTTTCTACAACCCTTCAGTCCTTCATTTGCCAGGGCAGCTCCTGTCCCCTCTGCTCTTGTCTCATTAAAGACTGAAATATGGCGGCATTTCACAGGCCGCTGTGGCATTATAAGACAAATCCTCCACAGGCTGAGGAGGCATGTACCGTACAAGTGAAGGTCAGCCACTGCTGTACTCAGCCACACATGCATGAACCCAATGCTTTGCTTGGAGTCAGAGAAATATTGATGTAAGGAGATCAAACTATCGTCTTCAACAATTTTTTCCACACTAAACGCGACATTTAAGGAGAAAAAGACAACTAAGCATTAAAGCTTGAAGATGCTAAATAACAGTGGTTGCAAAGGAGTGAATGGCTCATTCAGGATTAAGAGGAGGAAAAAAAAGGAAATTTTGCTCCTTCTTCAGAACAGACCACCCTGAGGGGCTGTTACAATGAAAGAGAAGGTTGGGTTTGAGCGTTGACAGGCTATTGTTCATTATCTGATTTTCTTTGATGACTATGTGCTTTTGAAGACAGAAAGACACGTGTGGAGCTACAGAGGAAGCCTGCAAAACACACTGACTTCCTGCAAGTTCCCAAAATGCTGGACATTACAATATTGGAATTATTCAAAATAGCATGAAGACATTTTGAAGTTATGAAACAGATTAATTTGTTTGTTTTTGATAAATATAAGCTTTGCTTTAATAATTAGGTATAAGAAATTCAATCCAATCAGAACCATCATCGTGTGGAAAAGCGGGAGGAATAATCCAATCAGAATACAATCTATTGTATTGATGAGGCTGCATCCAAATGGCAAACCAGGAGAAGCTATAAACAGTTCACCTGTGTTTAGTCTTTCTTTATGAAGGGATCAATGTCCACTCAGGGAGAAAAAAGAGTGGACATATGAGCACATGTATTTCATTCAATGCGACACGAAACAAAGTAAGCATGCTAACACTGTGCTGAGTGTTAGCATGGTAAGGTAAGCATGCTAAGGTAAGAATGCTAACACTATGCTGAGCATTAGCATACACAGAAAGACATGCTAACACTATGCTGAGTGTTAGCATGCAAAGGTAGGCATGCTAAATCCTTGCTGAGCATTTGTATACACAGGTAAGCATGCTAACACTATGCTGAGCATTAGCATGCTAAGGTAAGCATGCTAAAACTATGTTTAGCATTAGCATGTAAAGTTAAGCATGCTAACACAATGCTGAGGATTAGCATACACAGGTAAGCATGTTAACACTATGCTGAGCTTACATTTACATGCTAATGCTAAACATAGTCTTAGCATGCGTACCTTAGCATGCTAACGCTATGCTGAGCTTGTGGTGTGCTCATTCAAAGTTAAAGTTACTGTAAAAAAAAACTCATTATTTTGATAAGAATAAATTTCCCAAAATATTTTAGGTTGTAGGGGTTGTGGAAAAACAAAGTAAACTTTATTTACTTGCTATTTGTCCAATAGTTTTTTTCTAGACATTACTTCAAAGCCTTCATTGAAGCTTTACAATACTTTACATTTTTCTTCATAATTTAGTCAATTATATTATGATATTTAGTCAAATATAAATAGACTTAAACTAGTGGAATTGAGAGGACAGCTCTCTACCTAGTTTTGATCTCCTCATCTCCTCATGTGTTTGCTTGGCTTGATGCTAATCATTTAATGGTTCCAAAACAAATCAGCAGCAATTCAAAAAGCAACAGAAAGAAAAAATGGCACAGTTACATTTTATAACATATTTTATATTTGAACAATTAAATAAAATAAACATAAAAAACATGATTTAGTTATTTAAAAGTAATAATATCTGTTTCTGTAGATGTAAAAAACTGTAACAGGTTTTACAAACAAAGCACAAAAGGGTAAAAAAAATTATTCAATTTTTTTAAATGTTCTGTCTTTATCAGTTTTATTGGACATTTGTGCAAAATAATGCTGTAGCTTGTAAATAAAGGGAGAGACTGGTGAACTTTTTCAGCTGTATGTGATCCATATGAAATGATGCAATACGTTTGATGTCTCATGGACAGTCTTTAATACTCTGCTGAGTGGTTGTTATAATGACCTGTGCTCATTCAACTCACATATCAAACCATCCAGACAGTCAGACTAAGATAAGACCTGTAGTATTCTGGCAAGAAATACACCCTGGAGGAAAGTAGACCCATATCAGCCAATTAGTTTCCACCACTGTGTGTGTGTGTGTGTGTGTGTGTGTGTAGGGGGGCACAAGACATGGAGTTTGGTGAGGTGTTTAACCTTATTACAGCTCTGGAGGTTGTACTTCAGTGCGGTCATTACCTCACAGGGGCTTCAGCCTGAGATCTGACAGATACATCACCAATATGGTTATTTGGCTCTCAGTCATTGAAACAATTTAAGCCACTTACATGTGGAGCGTAAACAGCAGCCTGGCATCAACCTGAAGACACAGATTTGATATCAGATGAAATCAGTGCTTATTTCCTAATAAACAAACGTGGAACACAGATCTCACTGGACAGACTGCTTCAGGTTTTTCCTTTAACTTTATTTTTTAAAGAGATTTTTTGTGTTATTATTTTTTTTTATCAATTTGCCATTATTTATGCATGTACTTATATTATTAATTAATTATTTATCTTTAGTATTAATTTAATATTAAATTGTACCTCAATAGTTTGACGATTTGTTTTGGTTATTTTTTTAAATTTATTTATCTTTTTATTTGATAATTGCAAATAAATTCAGACATGAACCCTGATATCTTTGTATGACAGGTGAAACGAGGTGTTTAAATTACAGCGACATTAGACCACTCCGACAATACTTTGCAACATGAAATGCTTATTTTGAGGACTTGGGATCTGATTGATCGTCTCTCTCTCTATCTTTAATATTCACATCTGAAAACTTGTGGTGAAACGGAAATTGCCGCCATTGCAGTGGATCATGTCCTACTTTTCATGATGCGTTATGCTGGATGCTGCTCAGCTTGATGTAACCCTGGATGCTTCTTCCTTACCATATGTTCCTTTTCATTTTCACTCGCTGTAAATAAGCTTGAAGAGAGCCTGAAAAGTAACGTCTGACTGGCTTCATATTACAGAACAAGTCCACATACAGATATGGACGTAAAACATCTTAGGAGTCTGGGGAATGGTCCTTCTGGGGATGCAAATGAAAGGCAAAGAAGTCGCTTTTAAGCGTGTAAATGCACAAGCACACACTAAACAGCATCTCTGTGTCAACAAGAGAGGGTAAAGTAACAGACCGTGAAGAAGAGAGAGTCGGAGAACAAGCGAGGCTTTGATGTGGAGTGATGGACGGGGCCATGGTAAAACTACAGAGGCAATATTATCATCAACTTCCAATTGACAGGACGAGGGATGAAAACAGGAGGAAATAACCACGGTGGAAGAAAAGGAGGCCATCTTAGAAGTATTAGTCCTTGCAGATGAGAAATAACAGAGATGAGGAGACGGTTGCTATGAGAGCTTTTATGTTTTGTTTCTTCTCTTCTTGCAGGAAAACGGATGTGCGTGGCAAGCAAGCTGTCTAAAAGTTTCAGAATCTGCATGTGAAATGTGTGGAGGAAAGAAAGGGGAATTAAGACACAAATGACACGAAATAAAAAAAAAAGGGACAGCTGCTGGGAGACCATTATCTTTAGATGCAAGATTCAAGGATGTAAAGCTCTAATATATGATATATTATCTAAATTACCTGCATTTCTGTACCCAACAGGTCGCATCCAGATGTTTCCCAGTTATAAGTCACAATTCATCTCAAGAAAACAGTCATACTGAATTAATGAGAAAGACCAATGGAAGAAACAAAGCAGCAGGGGTTAAAAAGGGGCTTAGTGTTCCCTGCTGGGGCTTGTCAACACAGTGTTCACTCTGGCTGCCAAGAGTGCTGGATCCTCATCTGCTTTGACAGTGCTCATATAGAAGCCATTACACAAACATTTCCTATGGGGCTGACCACACAGCGAGAGCCGTAGATCAATCTGGGCTTCCCGCAATCCCTGCAGGAGATTTGTCAGAGGAAGACAGGGGAGATACTGAAGATGAAACACACGTAGAGGGAAACTAAAATTTAGATTCACTGGCAAGATGACAGCATCAAATAAAGTTTGATGTAATCAGAACAGAGGGATGGAAATCTGAAGGATGAGACGGTCTCTGAGCGAAAATAGGCCATGCTGTATGATGAGAGGATTCTGTTATGCACATATAATCACAGTGGCGGTCATCGGATAGGTGGCTGCGTAGTTGCTATGTGGAAGTGGCTCTACACTAAAACAATACATCGTCAAATCTCGAAAATGCAAAAGAATTTAGAGGGATACTCTGCAGCTTTCCAAACATGAGGAATTTGCTCACTGGGGTTTGATGGAAAAACAGCATAAGTGCAAAACCTACTCTCTCTTATAAGCGGTTAGCTCTGCTTGCTGTGCAAACAGACCAAAATGTAAATAAACTTTTTTACATTCTTCAGTTGCATTTATTAAAAACCATGGCAGTAATTGCCCGATGAGCCGCAGAGCGTTGCGGTAAATATCTGTTTTTTTGCCGTTTAATAGAAGCTAAATGAGGCTAGTTGAAGCTAATCGGCTACAGACCAAAGTGACTCCCAACTTGGGATGGTTTGCATGCAATAAACGTGTTTTCTATCAGTCATGTATTGGAATTTCTGAGCCATAAGATGCTACTTTTTTATTTACATGATTTAATTGAGCTGACTTAAACAATAATGCAGCTGGAAAACACACAAAGCCATAATAAGATGCAACGTTAAACTTAAATGCAATGGATGTGGTAATGCCCGCTCAGTGAAGGCTTATTCAGGCAGATTCGCTCAAGGCAAGGCAAGTTTGTTTGTATAGCACCTTTCATGTACAGGTCAATTCAAAGTGCTTTACAGGGAAACAGTAAAAGCAGAATAAAAGAGAAATAAAAACAAGCAAAAATCACAATAAAATCATAATTTAAATAATTAAAAGCAGATCAGATAAAGTTACAGTGCAGATTTCATTTATAGACATGATAAAAGAAATGTTTTAAACCTGGATTTACAAGTATCTACAGTTGATGAAAGTTTAATCTCTACTGGCAGTTTGTTCCACATGTTTGCAGCATAACAGCTAAATGCTGCCTCTCCATGCTTAG
>JBAMIG010000025.1:16430430-16443200 GCA_037177335.1 Kiunga ballochi
TTGGAGAAAATTTTCTCTCATCCAGGAGTTTATTTGCTCCAAACACTGACACAGTAAGTCCAGAGGACTGCAGTCGTCTGGTGACAAAGACGCATAAAGCTGTGTATCGTCTGCATAACTGTGATCATTGATGTTAAAGCTCCATAGTAATTGACCCAATGGTAGCATGTAAAAGTTGAACAGAAGAGGTCCCAGCACTGACCTTGAGGTACTCCACAAGTCACGGCCACTTGCTCAGATTCATAGCTGCCGATTGTAACAAAATAACTGTCCTTCTAAATAGCCTTGAAGTTGTGGGAAGTGTCAAAAAAGTAACAGAACGAGTAGCAACTGGCCTGATTTCGGTTTACGTGACTGTTTAATATGATATTTAAAACTATCATCTATTGTAAAGTTTTTAGTTTGTGCAAGTATTTTTTTTTTTTGTGACAGTTTTGTGTTGCCCCAGAGAAGTTAAAGGTTTAGAGCCCTAAATGGTAAAAGGTTTACAGTATAACAGACCAAATCCCGCTCGCCCACTAATTCACACAGCTTTGTGCAAAACCCAGTGGACTGTCTCGACTTCACCGCTAAACGATGCAGGATCGTTAATATTGAGTACCTGGGAACTGTTTTATTAGTGAGTCAATATAAGTTTAGGTCTGTAAGAAATTACTTTTAAACTATTACAAACAGGTAAATCAGCCAGCTTGTAAATGTGTACTGCAAACTGACGTCGTCACGCTCCATTTGAAGCTGCAGTTTCCAAACATGAACACCACTCGGTGAATTTCATGATGTTAGGACGTCACGAGTTTACAGAAATTCCCCAACATTTAAACTGGTTCCTAGGCAACGTAACAATATGTCTGCAAACACAGTGATAATTTGAAAGGAAAGATTTACCAACCTGAATGCTCAACCTCTGCCCTAAGCCCGTGTCACGTGATATTTCTGTTTTTTCTTTGATTCTTTGACCTTTAGCAAAGCAAAAAGAAACAAAACCACCGATAACGTCAGCCTTGCTGCACCGTCATCACACCGTTGCAACCTTTAAGTAATTCCACAACGGTAACTTCCCCTGCATACGTCCTGTCAATCACATCACAAGAAATGGCTTTGCACCTAAAAAAAACATCTTTTGCTGCAAATACATGTTTTGTAGTAAATACATATGGTCCTGCAAGCAGTCCAGATCTACATCATCTTTGTCCACAACATGTTTAACTAGTCCCTGGAAATGTTGCTACATGTTAGCCAGCATAAGCTACTCTGAAACAGCCTTTAGCTAAATCCACAGATACTCCACCGAGTTGCTTGTAACAGGCTTGTAACAATCTGAGTCATGATTTGGACACTTAGTGTGTTGTTTTTGGTTTCTTCTTGTTAAGCCTTGTTTTCTGTTCATTGTTTTCACCTGTTTTTCTTGATTATGTGCACCTGGGTCTTGTTAGGTTATCTAAGTTCTTGGGTTTTCACTTGTGTTTGTGGGTTCATTAGTTCTGGTTTCTTCTACTTGTCTTAGTTCATAGTTCTTAGTCATGCTTCTGTTAAGTCTTGTCCTTTGATAAATGACTGATCTGGATACCTGCTGCCTCCTTTTCCTGCCTGCCTGCCTGCAGTTGGATCCTCAACCCACCTTTGAGTCTCCACCTCGTGACAGAATGAACCCACCACACCATGGACCCAGCAGACAGCACCATTCAGCCCAAGCAGTAGAGACCATCAGCTGAGCTGGTGGGAATATTGCTTGGACTGAACCCTGAACCAGAGCCTGTGGACTACGTAGAGACTTTGCCTGTTTTCAGCCACTGTCTCTGACTAACTTAAATGTAGTGGTGATATTAGCTGCTGACGGATGATGCGATGCAGTTCGAGGGATCGATCCTGTTCACTTCAGCGCTATTTGTTCAGGATCACAGCTCACGTTTATATCTTTCGCAGCTAATGATGACAAAACAACTAATATACTATTGGAAACCTCATTCTGATCAGAAATTCCCACATCCTTACATTTTCTGGTATTTGCAGGAAAAAAATGGATCAATGCTGCTAGGTAAAGATGAAAGGTCACAGACTGGGTTTCCAATCAAGCCTACAAATGTTAACAAACTTTAATGAAATCAAAATAATGAATGCAAATTATGTGCATTATCCAAGTAGCAGACAGAAAATGTCAGCGAATGGCCATGGTACATTTCTGTGCTGGAATTATCCCAAGCCCTTTTTTCTGAGCAAAATCCAAACTGAATAACAAAAACGTTTGTGGCTTAAAAGCACAACACCACCACAGCAGCATTAAGTGGGCTGCTTGTTTATTAAAAGTAATGTGAGCATAGTAGCAGAGACAACCCAGGGGGTTAAAAACACCAAAAGCTCAGTTGGAGGCGCACGTTCTCTTATATTTTGATCATTCATCAAGCTGCAGTCCATGCCCACTTTACAGTGAGACTCAAGGGAAACACAGATGGTAGGGCTGAGAATCAGAAGGTGAAAAAGCAATAAAAAGGGGGAAAAAAAGGTAGAGAAAAAGAACAATTAAATAAGCTAAAACGAAAGGGCAGCGGAAAGAGGCACCTTGTAAGGAAGCAGCATGACTGAGTAGTGTCTGACAGATCTAAATGAATGCCGGCCTTGGCTTGGTCTCAGTGCTGAAGGTCTACATCTCATCACCTGAATTATTCACCTCCTGGCTACCGATCCCTCCCTCCGCCTCGGCCCGATACTGACGCTGCCACCGCTACGGCCGCATCGCCATCATCATCAGTTTCAGAGATGTTGGTCTGAGAGTAAAAGGCCTCAGCAGGAAATATGACTTTTCTATTACAAAGTCCAGACAGGATGGATATGAGGCTGTGGCCATGTTTACTCTGAGAAAGTAAATCTTTCTCCAATGTTGGGTCCAGGCCCGGAGAGCTTCAATTAACTACAGCGAAATCAATCCTGCCTGAATGTTCTGTTTCTGACAAGTGGATTTACTGATAAATATTAGAGGCGTCCACACCCAATCTCCTTCTTTATGACCGATTAATGAAGCTTTGGCTTACCTTAGATAGACCAAGCCCATCTTAAATTGCATGTTAAATATCACAGTATGAATATAGTAGTTATTACAGGTCAATGAGCTTAGTGATCAATGAGCGTCTGCTCAAAGGCTTTAGACCAATACTGAGCCGTTATTACAAATCCAATATTGGCGAGCCACTTTCAGGCCAATGTTTAAATGCATAACTCACCACATGTGATCGTTTGAGATGATCAATAATATTGGTAGCACTTAATTGTAATGACTCAGAAATGAGAAAATCTTTGCACACCGATCTCTCAGGCGAAAACAGGGTTGTTCTTTCCCACCCAGACTTCTTATCAGTCAAAGACATGACCTTAAATCCACACCGTGGGCATCGTTTCCACCAGATTTGTTGAGATGCGTGTGCGTCCTTTGTGTGACTTTCTTTTCTACTTTAAAAATCAGCTCTTTCAAATCCAACACTGGTTCTCCACTGGAAAAGAGTAAAATGTCCTCTTTGGGTGGGGAATAAAGACATGCCCGAGTGCAGGACTTTAAATATCTAAGGTAAGGATGGAGTGTGTGATTGGTGTCTGCAGTCATGATGCTTTTGCATCGATTTTAAGTGGGGAAGCAGCAGCTGAGCTACAAGCAAAGCTCTGGATTTACCAGTCCATCTCCAGTCCGACCCTATTGGTCGCTAGCTGTGGGTAGTGACTGAAAGAATAAGACTGCGACTGCAAGTGCTGAAGTGCGTTTCCTGTGCAGGATGGAACAAGCTAAGCGTACAAATCACTCAGAGAAGCAACATGACTGATGCCTCCAGGACTTACCCTGCTTAGGTGTTTCAGATACGTCCCATCGGGATAAGACCCTGGCAAAGACCCAAGACCGCCAGGGGGACTGCCTCTCTCTCTTCTCCATTTGCACCTCATTGTTCATTTTGTGAGGTTGAATTGGATTAAAGCCAGAAGTGCTTGTTGGGCTAATATCACAATCACCCCGAACAAGCCTTAAAAGCAACAACAGCTCAAAGTGTTTCAATTCAAAAGAGTCAATCAAATGAGCCACGGTTTCATGAGCGTGAGGTGACAGACTGCTGAACACGCTGCCATGTACGGCACATGATCAAGGCTTTTGTTGAAAGAGATCTGTGATATCTTCATAAAAGAAAGGAGGACTTCCTGACATGCTTAAAGCCATTTTAATTAAAGGATAAGACCATGAAAATAAATCTGGACATGTCAAAACCTCTAATTTAATCACAGTTCATTTGACATCTGCTTTGTTGTAAAAGAAATATAATCAATACTCAATGATGCTATTGGCTCATTTAATTTTTAAGCAAGGTATGTTTAACGTTCAGTGGATGGAGGTATTTGTTATTGCAAGCATATAAATCTTGGTAGAAACAGCAGCGTACACGAGGTGAAAGTATTCTGGTTTAACATTAGACTTGAAGGGAACAGACAGAAAAGACAGAACAACCCAGATGCGGGTTGGTTTTCAGCATATGGTGGACTGTTCCGAGGAAAGGCGCATCCTCTCAAGTCATCCCACCATCAGGGTTAAAAGGGTGGCAAAACCTCATAAAATATTATCCTTCTGCATTAATCATTTTCATGGATTCTGCTTTATTATTAGAACCAAATCAGGTCACTGAGTGCGATTTTCCCATTTGGCATTTATTCAACCTCAAACCTCCACACGAGTCCCGCTGACAGAAATAACGAGCAGCAAGAATCCTAGGTGTCAAATACTAAAAAAAAAAGCCTCTGCACTTTAATATGCACTTTTTAGTAAATCTGTTTGAATGTAATTAACTAATCGGGTTAGATCAAAATGTTCCAGCTTTGGTGCAAACAGAGCTAGAAACCCATCCTGAGCTCGTCTAACAGCACTTTGTTTAATTTCACAATGTTTTCTAAATTACTAAAAATTTTAATGCAAAGAAATCAGACTTTTAAACACAAACTTGGCACAAAAGTTAAGAGAAAGCTTCTATGTTTCTCATGTCTGGAACAAACTCCCAGAAAGCTTCAGATCAGCAGAAATGCAGGTAAAAGACCCTCCTGTTCTCTGCTGCATGGAAACACTGGAGGTTTTCTTTAGAGGCCAAATCTGCTGTATCTTTTATACTGAAATGTTTAAACTTGATCTTGTTTTTAATAGTTTCTACCTAATGTTCTTTCTTTATTCTGTTTTTATGTGAAATTATGATTCTTTCCTCTGTTTATTCTCTGTACAGCACTTTGAGTCACCGTGTTGTTTAAATGTCCTTTACAAAATGTCTCTCCTTGCAAAGTGATTCATTCTCTCGTGTATCTGTTTATTTCATTGCTATCAAACTCCTGCAGGGTTTTTTTTTTTTACCTCCACACAGCATCCCTGCCACTACTTTATGATGTGACCAGCCTTTCAGACCTGTATTTTTGGCAATCCACTCACAAGAAGGTTTGCCTAACATGTAAAAGAGTAAAAAGAATCAAATAGTGGTGGATTCGGTTGCAAACAGACATGTGAGATGGATGCAGAGGCCACATTCAGGCGAGGCATACCTTACGTTTAGATAAGCCTTTCCTCTTCACTCCATCTCTCGGATGTGGGTAGCAAAAGGTCAAATCAGAGGAGTACTGACAGGTTTTTTTGTAGTAGAAAGGAACAGCAAGCTGTTGGATGGGAGCAGGGGTGAGGACAAGGACAACCCAGACTAAATGATCCCATCCTGGATGCAATCATAGCACAACCAGCCAATTTAAGGTTTCCTTTCATTAGCACTTCTAAAAAGACTCATTTAACCTCACACATCTGCATCAACAAACATTAAAGCCAGTTTAAAAGCATGTTTGATTTGTCTGATGCAAGACTGTGTCCTTCCCTTTCATTCTCCCCCATCATCCATCAGATATCTGTCTTTAAATGGATTCAGATGAGGCGAGCAGCAAAGGTACTAATCACCACTCATTCTGTTTCCCTTTGCAACTCTCATATGTTCTCATCGTTGTGTCAGTTTTTTGTCCATCTCCTTTCTTCAATTCTCACTTCTGCACCCAGTTTCTTCCCCTTATGATGGAAAAGGGTCTTGCAGTGCCTGCGAGAACACGACAGACCTTTTCAGGATAATGCCTTTGCTTAACTAAGCACGGATGTGAGAAAACCAACAATTATTGCAGAGGAGGTGATTATTAGACACAAAGCACAGAGAGGATAGAGAAATATAACCATGCTAACTGTAATAATATGAAGAGATGCTCTCCAACTATTAAATAAGTTGACCATCTATGCTGCAAGATATGTTCAAATTTATTTGAATGAAAAATCAACAAAACCAAAATCAACAATTACAAGATGACCTATCAGCTTAGAAAGAACCAGGACTGCATGATATTAGGCAGTCCTTTTCATGTGATCACTGATTTTCTGATAACTACATTATTTATGATACATATCAGTGTATTTATAAAGTCCAATAAAGTGCAGTTATAAGGCTGCATGTCTCTGTACCGCTGCATGCTGGTTAGATGCATAACAAGCACAGAAGCAGAACTTCCTCTAGTGAAACAGTTTTGCTCAGAACTCTTTTCTGTCTGGTCACTTCTTATTATTTTTTGAATTTATTTGAGTTAAAAACACATTGAAAATGTCATTATAGCAGATGTTTGTCTGATGGTGTTGTTACGACATAAGGAATCTATTTAATTAATATTTCCGACAACATGTGTTAATATGACAGAGGACATCCATCTGAGCTCTACTCCCACACAGGCGGATGATACAGTAACAGCTTTAATGCGTACAACAACAGACAATGTTGCTCCTCTAAAAAAGAAGATAACCTTTCGGTTTCTTTTTAAACAAAATAGTTTTTATCAGAGAGAAAATACACAATATCCTTCCTTCTATTGATGATGTTTCATCTACTGCAGCTTTGGAGACATCTATAGAACCAGATTTTTATTTACACCGTTTCTATCCAGTGCAGCTGTCAGAGTTACCAAAATAAAAGCTTCATCCAAACCTTCAACTTGTATTTTAGACCCAACTAGATCATTCAAGGAAGTACTTTTCTGAGTCTGATCAACATATCTCTATCAACAGGATATGTATCCCAGTCTTTTAGGACAGCTGGAATCAAAACTTTACTGAAAAAAACCAACTCAATCCAGACATGTTTTTAATTAGTCAGTATCACAGCTTTCTGAGATACCGACAATGATCAGATAAAATCTAGATACTTTGAAGATCTATTCAGAATTGGTGGAGCCTTTTGTCTGTGAAATTATTATAAAATACTTCCAAATGTGTGAGGTTTAATTGTTTACACTGTCTATTTGATGTTTGTGACTGAGGACCAAAGGCAGATTGAAATGCAAATGCATGGTGTGGTTATTTTTCTGCTAAAGATTTGAGGACTAAATCATGCTGCAAAATTCATGCTCCACCCTCTAAATCGAGCCCCCCTAACTTGTTAAACCAACCTGAAGGTTAGGATGTACTTTGATCTACAACAAAGTCTCTTAGAGTTGGAGCCTAAAACCAAAAGGAAGTCTGTCATTTTTAATCACTTTTTTTCTTTTACATGTTTCCTTTTTCTTTTTTTTAGAAAATTCTTCCGAAAGTGGAACAAAAATACAGCAGAAATCACTATTCATAGATAAAAAGAAGAAATTAGCTGTCTTAGTTTTCATCTCCACAATACCCAAACTGTCTGACAACAATATTCTGACCACTTCTGTTGCTGCCACCGTTTCCGATACTAGGTTGTGTTTTTTTTTTTACCCCCGCTGCCTCTACCACATACAGAAACTTTATTACATGTTCCCTGAACTCCATCTCTCTGACCAAGGTCAAGAAAACTCTGAATTGTCATCTTATGCTTCTTCAGGGACACAATTACTAACAGAAGTGTCACTTTCACTGTCAATAGATGACCACAAGCTCATCCTCAGGAAGTACTTATGGAAGTATATATTCCTCTGCAGAATCTGAGATGGCAAATAACCGAGTTCACCAGAAGTAAACATCCGTCTTCACATGAATGATGCTCTGGCTGCTGTGTTCTGCTGAGCGAATTTGTTTGTCAAGAGAAGTTTTTCATACATAAAGATCTTCTTGATAGTTTGAGTTATTATGTTGCTTGTTTATTTAGGAGAAATCTTTGCCGGTTGTACAAAGTACTGCTGGACTCTACCGGGAAGGACAGAACAAGGACAGAAAGAGAACAAGGTGGTAAACAAAGCAAACAGAAAATAAAGAAGAGACTATGCACCACAACGAAAACAACACAATCCAATCACAGACTCTATTTCCACCCTGAAGTCAGCTCAGTCTGCGCCCAGGAGGCGGTGGAGGGAGGCTACCATGATGCACCAGTCGTGCACGCCGGGAAGCAGGTTCCAGACCCAGCACCTCCCAAGGTCTGCAAACGTCTCTCCACAGAGCCAGCTTTGACACCAGGTGTCACAACTTAATTTCAATTTAAATTTAAATGTAAAGCCAAATTTAAAATTGATTTAAATTTAAAGCCACCTGAACTCTGCCCCACCCAGGTAAAAGAGCTGTAAGATCCCATCCACCTTGGCATCCACTCAGATTACAAATGATTGTGACATGTGTGTCGTTCTCAATTAAAATTGAGGGACAGTAACCACCCAGGTAGAGACTACATGGTCAATTAGAGACGTATTGCAACCTGTTACATAACAAATAATGATTAAATCTGGGCAAATCCAACCCACCTCTGTCTTTAATCTGTTGTGGTGTTTTTGATATGTGATGGCTTGTTTTAAAAAAAAAATGTTGTGTTAGATGATATGTTAGAGTCCAGTGACTTAAACAACTGGAGGATGTTTTATATGGTATCATTATGTAGAATTATCATTTTAATTAAGGCAACTCTCCCCATAAGTGATTATTGCAGGTACTTTCACAGTAAGAGATCCTCCTCTATAGCTTTTAACAGCTAAAAGTAATTTATCTCAATTTAATCGGTCAATGCTTTTTTAGCATCAAATCAGTTTATATTAATCTATAATATAATATGTTTATAATATAATAAATTATTTAACCTGCCATGTTGGTAGAGGAATATCATTTTTCAGAAATAAAAATGTTTTTCTTTTGTTTATTTGCTTTGTGAGAAATAAGTGACTGAATTGAGCATTGAGGCGGGATAATTGCTTCTTCTTCCATCATGCAAACTGGTTTTAGCGTGGAACACCTGGACATCTCAGAGTAAAATGCCTTTAAGGTCCAGTCACATACACATGCAACCTTCAGTACGCTGTACAGACTTTTAAACATTTGCTAAAAACATCCCCGCGCTGCTTCTGCGGCAGCAAAGTTGACTTCCCCTGGTTGCAGGTGAAACAGCTTTAAAAAATAAATATAAATCTTGGAGGAATAGCATTTTACCGGCAGACCCTTTTAACCATGTATTTCTGCCCCACTTTTCTCTAAAGCACCTCATTTCCTTCATCCTCCTCCTCCTCAGTGGACACCCAGCCTTTTACTTTCACTCTGCTGCCAGCAGACCTGCCTCTCTGCGTACTTCATTTGCCATCTACTTTTTTCCTTTGTTGTTATTCCAGCTTCATTCAGTACTCAATCATGTCTCTTTTAGTTCTTTTTTCTTCTATTCAGCAACACACACACATTTGGACACAATTACACTCTCCCACACATCGACGCACCACTTGCAGCCGTCCAGTCAATCAGAGACTTATTGTGCAGCAGCGAGCAGACTGATAAATGATCGCTGTGCTTAACTGTGGAAGCAAACAGAGGATACTTAATATTTATAAAGAAAAAAAGATGTGCAGAGGTTAAAAATATTACAAAATAGGCAAATGTAAAAAGTCATGTGACTTTAAAACTGTAAGACAAACGGCGTCCTGGTTAAGTCGGTTCATTTGGTACGGGGCCGCACAGAAAGAATAAATAACTCACATTACTTTGGTTTTATTTATTTTGTAGTCTGAAAGATGTTTTCTTTTTTAAAATGACCAGATCCTCTGTTCCATCTGTCTATGTCACTCTTGACGCAGGTCAAGGCGCTCTTCTCGATCACGTGATAGGTTACCACTAAAAACCAGGAGCGAGCAAAATGAGTAGAAAACAAACGTCTTCGGAAAGTTTCTTCCTCAAAAGTATGTTCCAGACAACAACTCTTCCGGTGTTCTGGATTAAAGTTATGGCTGAATACCCTGAGACAGTCACAACAGCACTGAAAAGACTTTTGCCATTTCAGACCTCCTACCTGTGTGAAGCGGGCTTTTCTGTAGCGACGGCGACCAAAACAAAATTACAAAGTAGACTGCACATAAGCCATTCACCTGGGACCGCCTGGTGGCACAAAAACAACCTCAGAGCTGCCACTGATTCAGGAGCGTGGTGAGTTGTATTGTTCATGCACTTTGTATTTGCACTGTATCGTATTTTGAAGGCACGTTTAAACGTTACCATAGCAACCAGAGAGTGTTGCAGGCAGATACGTTACATTACGTCACAATGTGTGTTTATTTTTATGTATATAAAATACCACAGATTTCATGCAGGTTATATTATATTATTTAGTTGTATTTATCTTAAAGGACGGTCCCTGAAAGTATTGTCTGACATTAAACCAGTTTGTGGGTCAAAAAAGGTTGGGGACCCCTGCCCAATAACATTACAAGTCATGAGTTACTTTTCTTCCTGCGGAGCAGATTTGATTCCTAAAACACTTCTTTTCCAGGCTGTACTGACACTTTTGTATCAGTTTTATTCTCATACACTCAGTTTTGCTGTTTTTCACTCGCATGCAATCCGAATCCGGATCCACATTTATCCACCTCACATGCCGAATGAGTGATGCTGAACCAGCACATTAAACGTGCTCATTTATTCTCACAACAGCAGTGAGCCACATAAATACCTTGTTGATGGTAAATATGTCATCTCCTTTCTTGATTGCTTTAGATTGATAAGACTGCATTTGTTTTTCTCCTCCCCACTACTTTGCATTACGCAGCATTCGCTTCAGATTCTCATGAATACGCATGTTTTGCTCACCGATAAATAAATAAATGAATACATTTTTACAGAAGTAAAGAAATTAACCAGATAATATAGTACCAAAAAAAAAACAAAAACACTACAGTAAAAAATAGCTGAAAACACGGATAAATAAACAGGTTAAGCATCTTATAGACTTAGAAGCTCAGCTGGGAATCATCATGTTGATCTTATTGCAGACATCACATTCAAATACACTGTGTGTCCAGAAGAAATGTCACTGCTGGCTGGATTTAACCAAGCCAACAGGTAAGATTGGATAATCCCATTGGATAATCACTGCATGCATGAATAATAAGTTATTCAACACCAACAGATGCAATGAGCAGCTTTTCATTTCTTCAACAACCACATCAGTCGACACCTCCTGTTTTGAAAAATTTTGATCCGTTTCCAAAGAAACACCTAAATAAATCCAGAGACTAATGAAAGTGTGTAACAACTGTCCAATACATTATAAAAACTGCAAATGAAGCCTGAAAAACATCTTAAATGAGTTTGGTGAAATCAAATCATACAAAAAGGCAGTTGAACTTATGACTCTGTTTTTTACACTATGAAAGCAAAAATATTTACCCACTGTGAAGGAAACTCAAAGGATTAGGACTCAACAGCTGTGTAGCAATGAGGGCAAGAGGAGAGGCAGATAAAAGGATGGAGACATCATGTTTAGGGTCTACTGTACAGGCAGTCAATGATCTGAGGTTCCTGCAGTTGGTCTGCAGGTCTGTTACAGGAATATGCTGAAAAAGTTCATCTTTCCATCTTCCTGATGGCATGGACATATTCCAATATGACAGCAGCAGGATTTACATGTGAAATACTGGTTCAAGGAAGAGGACACAGCACACACCAGAGTCCAGACCTGAACCCCGTGTAGAATCTTTAGGATGTGGATCTGGAGACGGCTTTGTGTTGTGGTCAGACTCTCCATCGACACAACATGATGGAATACTGCAGACGCTTCCCGCAAAGCTAAAGGTTTGTCATAATTAAGTGTGACGTTTGGTCTCTTTTTCCAACAGGAAGTATAGATCAGTTTATATTGTGCTGAGGTTCAGACTGGAAATATGTGACTTTACACGGTATTAACGCACGGTTATGACGCAAGAATGATCCCTGCTTAATTAGAGGAAGAAAAATGATACCAAAGTGCCATCAGCATCATTTCCTGCTCCATAAGCCCCACTGTTACTGGTCTTCCCTTTTCCTCATTTTACAAAGCCTCTACACAAACTCAACCCAAACACCAGTTTAGCTAGCACGAAGCATTAGCTAAAATGAAATAAATAAACTTTATTAACCCCAAAAGCTATAAAGCTTTCTTAAGAATAATATTGGGTGAAATTACATGGCCCCTAAATTGAACCATGAAATGAGGTGGATTAAAGTGGCTCAAATTAAAGTGAAAGTGTGTTTTAATTCATTTTAATTAAAGCAAAGTAGGGATCAGTTAACTAATCGCATATACTAGTTAAAACATTCAGACCTGGTCCTCAGAGCCCTTCCAGGATTCTGTGACATTTAAAGAAATGCCAAAAGGAAAACAACAAAAAGATTATCGATGAACAGAAACAATTATGTGCAGCTTTACCGCCTTGTGACATTTTCCAAACTGCTGGGAGAAACAGATTCACTTGTAAAATACAACAAACTCAAGTCTATATATGTGCTGCAGCATGGATCGTGTTGTAAGACAGGTGTTGCATTTTCAGGGTGGCTGTTT
>JBAMIG010000025.1:16450516-16462915 GCA_037177335.1 Kiunga ballochi
GGGACTTAGGGGTCTCCAGTCCATATTCTGCACAGATGTTCCTGTATACAATGCTGGCTACTTGGTTTTGGCAATAGTCAGAGACATAGTGAGAGACATAGTAATTTCAATGTATATTCCAGTGCATCAGTCATACCACTGTTTCCTCTGCATTAACCGACACACTGACTGATGCCTTTAAATCATTTCACATTAACGATGTCAAAATGTCCAAAATGAACCTGCATTGCTGCCTCCAGAAGCAGCAATAAGCAACTCTGCTGTCAGACATCCATTCTGTATGGGAACACAGCATGCATGGAGATGGAGAGAGTGGCGGGGTCTAATTACACTTTAGGTTTAGCCCACAGCAGTCTGGAGGGAGGAAAGAGAGCTACTAATAAGTTAATTTGCAGCTTACAAGTCGAACATAGAATCTGATAAAGATATTGATGAGAAAAAGCAAACGTGATGCTATAATGTTAAGTAAGAAGTGAATGCTATTGAAGCGAATGTAGCTGACTGGACAGAAAACAAGAACGATGGTATGTGTACGGTGATCTGACTGCCATGTAGGGCTGGATGAATTTGCTTTGTCCAGGTGGAGCTTTATAAAACAAAAATAAGACAAAAGCTGAGTCCTATTCAGGACACTTTTCAAATACAGAGGATATTTTAATACGGTCAATAGCAATTTTGGTCACACAGCACAACAATTATATTTATGTATATTATTATTTATATATTTATTATATTATGTATATATTATTATATTATGTGTCTCACCAGGATTATTTATCACTGAAGTTAAGCTCAGCTTGCCTGGATGTGCTCTCACTCAGAGGAGAGAGCTTCGGCTCTTAGCATGAGGAGAACTTGCCCGGACCACCTCCTCCACATATTTGTAAGTTAGACACACGTGTAAATCCAATCAAATTTTAATTTGCACACATCTGGCACCATTTTCTGCCATTTCATTATACTTCATTGCTTTTTCTGAAAGATTTGTGAAAGCATTGAAAGCATGAAAACGAGGCGGTTCACCACAGAAATCCCCCCCCACACCCACCCCGAAGACAGCAGGATCCCCCTTTGAGCCCAGGGGACCAGACCATCCTGAACAACTTGCTATACAGTATGAACCACCAACCCATCATACTCATGTGTGGACACATTTACAGCCACATCAGAACCATGTGCAACTCATCCTGACCATCATTCATTCATGTTCTATACTGCCTAATCCAATCCAGGGTCTTGGGGGGGTCAGAGCCTGCTCAGCAACCTGTTAAACCTTTAAAGGTCTGTCATACAGCTGTTGTGCATTAATGTGTGCACACAGAAGATGAGGGGTGAGGCAGCAAATCCTAAATGGCTGGAACCGGTTATGGATCACTAAGGGTGTTGCCAGTGCAGTGTAGAAAAACCTTTTTTTTTTACTAGCAGAGGCTGTTTTCCTCACGTGCATCACGCTACCGTGTTCTGAGGCTAAGTCACCACCGTGCAGACACTAAAGAAGCTTCCAATGCTTTAAAATGCATGTTGCAGTGGATATTAATGTACTGTACTGTAATGTTCCCACCTTGTAGTGCTATGAGCATGTGTAAAATGGATTTCTCTTGCTTGGCAACTCCAGCATGTGTGTGGATAGCGAGCCAAGTACAACAGCAACATTCAGCATAGTGATTCCTCTGAATCCTCCGCAGAACATAATTGACCTCCTCGCAGTCGCAGATTTTTCTACTTGGCACTGATGGGCCATTCCAGGATACTGATCTTCCTTTCTGACAGCCGTGTCTGGCTGGATTTCACTGAGCAATCTTGGCAGGTTTTAATAAAAGCGGATTGAATGCTTGAGATTTGGCGAGCGATGCAGAGAGATTAATGTTTGGACCCTGGATTCAACTTGAAATGTATCCACACAGGAGGTGTGACACTTGCTGTGTAAAGAAAAAAGAAAGAAAAAGAAAATGAGGCCAGCTATTCCAGCTTGGCTTACGCTTCCCAAGGAGTCGTAAGGAATCCAACACAATCTGATCTTCCTGTGTATTGCTCAACAGTTTCGACCTATTTGCGTAGTAAAGTCACCCGTCCAAATATAGGCAGAGGCTGAAACGAGAGAGGGGGAATTATCAGAGCTCTCAGGTTTGGCTCAGTTTAGAAAAGGGGGAGAAAAAGCGAACATGAAGGTAACAAGGCAAAGGAAAAGAAGAGCTTAATAAGCCGAAGCCGATCACAGGGAGGAAGAAAACAGAAAATGGTGCTCTGCTTGATGTTTTCAGCTGCTCCAAATATCAGCTCGCTAACAGCTCGTGAAGCTCAGAGCTTCATGTTTCCATTCCTGGCAACGCATTATTGAACTGAGCCAATGGAGGCTGCATTGTACCTGTTTACCACAGAAAACACTTGTTCAGTAGCTGGCTCATCAAAGTGTCCTCTGCAGGTTCTTCTCGTCTCCTCTTTTTGCCGCTCATTTCTGAAGGCACTCAAGTATTGATTCAGTTGCTTTGTTAGCCTTTCTTTATAAAAGCAACACCTCCTTCACTTCAGAGTGGTTGCTGTCTGTGTGGGTTCAAAAGTGGGATATTCTATTCATTTATCTCAGTAGCCTGAACACAGGCTTCCTGTACGTGTACATGTTTCCTATCGGTATTGTTTCCTCCCAGACACAATGCACATCTACCTAATCTAGTCCCAGGGCTCTAATTGGCTAACTGCAGCCATTTCCCCTGCTTTGGGGAGCATAGAGATTAAGGGCAGCATGTGCTCAGAGATGCCCGATGCCTAAATGAGTCACGCTGTGGGTATGAATCTTCTCAGAGGGACACATGAAGCACGCTTTCACACACACAATCAGTCCTACGAGGAGATTTAGCTTAAGATGACAGAGCTAGAGTCAGCCAGACATGAGGCTTGTACGGGTATTTAAGATGCTTGATGCAGCACACTGAAACTTGTGTCTCTGAGGTGCTCGGGGCACACTGGTATTCATTCACCTTAGCATACCTGATTCCTTCTGAGAGCCGCCTGCATGTAAACATCAATAATGGATGTAGCCCGGAGCTAAGCAGCTAGTTATCTTGTTCAAAGTGATCATGGTTCAGAAAAAACAACCAGATTCAAGCATGCCCATTCTGCTCAGCTTCCACAGGACGAAAAAGGAAAAGGAGTGTTTTTAGCGTCATACAACACCAAACACGAGTAGTAATTAAGAAGCTAATTATGTTTTATTAATGATGTTCCAGATGTGATGTACCACTGCTTATATCAGCCTTTTTAAAGTGGCCTTGAATTGCTGCTGATCCTCACTGAACACTATTTGTCGCCATTGGTGATAAAGATAGAAAAAAAAAAACCTTAAAAACTGATCAGCAAAAAAAATAAGCTTTTAAATCAGTTCTACACCAGCAACAGCTTATTAAGTTGTAATTAATTAAGTAAAACATATCTGTAGCAAGTAGTGGTAATCAAAATGTTATTAAAGACATTCATCACGTAGAATTTTTTTCTTTTATATCAATACTCATCTCAGCTAGTTTATTATCAATATCATGACTTTATTGTTTACTTAGCAAAAAATAAAACTGAAAACAAAATATTGCTTTAGTAATCAAAACATAAAATTGTATAATAGTAATATATGACATAAAAATAATAAATAAGGACATAATTACAATAAATTAATTCTAATAATTCAATACTACGACTACAAGCCATGACTACAAGATGACCAAACATCAGTGGACTAAACAGAACTGATAATAGGAAGTTTCAAACCCACAAGGATCAAACCCAATGGACCTGAAGAATTTTATCAGCAGGAGAAAAGCCTTCTACTCTCAGCAGAAAGAGATTCGGCCCATCAAGTAGCTACAGCTCTGATTACCCAAAATAACTCTGGTACTGCTAACATTGACCTCACACCTGACCGCATTTGGAATATGGTCCATTTTTTGGCAACGGTTGAATGCTAAACTCAGGCTCCAGCTCCTGTACATGGTCCATGTGTTACAGAGCCCCAGAGATCACTTTGGGTCTCTCTCATAAGGAAACCACAGATATTTGGAGGATGCAGATGTCAAACCCCAGAGGAAGGAAGAGCAAGCTTTGTGTTATATCAGAAACAAACCAAGTTTGTTCGCAGAGATGACCGAGAAGAACAAGCGAGTCAAAAAGATCTGGCTCAGTGAATCAAGTTGCATTCAGCTAGGAAAAGCAGCAGCACTTCACAGGTTCGGGGAACACTCCGTTCTTAAAGCTAAAGCTGAATGGTCTGGTAAAGGAGGCATGCGTTGGAGTGGATTGCAGTGTCCTTCCACGTTTTTACTCTAAGGTCTTATTACAGACTCATTTAGACATTTAAAATTGTCCATGCAGGAGGCAACAACCTGGTACTCATGCCTGCAGCAGAGTACTGATGCAGTTTCCACACATGAAAATCCTGCTTTCCAGTATCAACCAACGTCAAGAGTGGAGACATGGAACGATCCCGTCTTTCATCAAGGACAGACAGATCATCAGCAACCTTACTCACGCTGTTGTTAAGTGCTTTAAAGATGTTATAATTGGACATCCCCACCTGAGACACAACAACAGGCTGGGGAGGGTAATACATAGAAATAAAGATTTTATCCATCATGGCGGTGCGTTGTGCTGAACCATATGACCTGGATCCAGAATCCGACCCAGAGTTTGAGGTGCACCAAGCAGGAACACCCCAGTTGAGATATCAGCCACTCAGCTGCCGTATGAAATACTTCCTGTACGATGTGGCTCTCTGTCTGTCTGCAGGCGCACAGCGTCACACTGTCACCGTCTCATCCTGACAAAACGAGGAGTTTGAAACTTTATTGGATAAAAGTAAAAGTAAGCAAAAAAATAGAGGTTAACCTCGCAAATAATTTAATGTCATTTTAACAGATCGTTACAATAAAACAACATTTTTACTGCTGCGATCAGCTGTTTACCAGCAGCGACGCCGTTCTGATGCAGATAGTGTTAAAGACTATTTTATACAACAATTATTCCTTCAGTGCTTCAGTGGCAAATAAAACAACTATGACATGACTAGAGATGGCCAAACTGTTTACATGTCATGAATTTACATAGGAACAGGAGGCTGATGAGCCGTTTTCCCCAGCACACCACACAGCCCTGTGAGAAATCTCCTAATAACTGGTCAGTAAGTGTTAATGTTCCTGGATCGCTTTCCGATGGAAGCGATATAAACCGTTTGTTGTCCGGGTGGCAATACGTCTTGCCTTCTTCTATGTTACTACTTAGACATAAAGAGCAAATAAATGTGCATGAGACATCATATGCAGGGTAACAGCTGAATTACAACAACAAAACCTGACGGCGTGTGTATAGAATATGTAGGTTACGTGTTATATTTGACACCTATGAGACAATTTACAGTTTCGAGTGTCTGCCTGCTGCTTCTGCTCTGATGGTGGGAATCTCCCAGGTTGTTCTTTCCACTTGGAAATAAATCCACTTTTAAAAACGCTGAAGTTCTGGAAGCTGTCTTCAGAAAAGTGTTGCTGGCAAATAGTTGTGTGTTTCCAAATATGAACGTTGGACACTTTTTTTGTAGGTTCTCTTCTTTCAGCAGGTTATATAATGTACCCATGTTTGCACAACTGAAAACATTTTCTCCAATTGGACATGTTATTTGGCTCCACAACTAAAATAATGGTTCAAAAACAACCAACCAACAACCAAAAACAAAGTGAAACAAAGCGGAGCGAGCCTGCAGTGCTGGTTGTAGCCGGTGTGCAGGAGGTGTGTCTGCTAACAAGCGTGCATCAGCTACTTCCTGGCCTGAATGAAGCGTTTAAATTGTCAGGCTGGGGAGGGTGAGTCATCTCTGTTTAACGTCACACGGTGGTGTCAGGCGTTTGCTTTGCTTAAGCCAAACATAAAGCCACAAAATACATGAATGAAAAATAAAACTACTCTGGAGATTGTTTTAATGCAGGACCATTTAACCTTTACAACAAAAACTCACAGGCCACCTGTGTCTAAACAGCCCAAGAACATTATTCTAATATATATCGTTCACAAGTTTACAACGTAAAATGAAGATATTACTATATTTTTATTGTAAAAATTCTCAGTTTTTTGTGAGAAAGTGGCCATATCCTAAACATTGTTCCATAGATATCTGAATATAAGATGGGTTTGGTTTTGCAAAACTGAGTGTGACAACGTTTCCAGTTAATTAAAATAAAATTAAGATTGTCCTGTTGTTCACCTGGCGGACCACCAGGGGGCGCTCACAGATCACCAGTGGTCCAGGACCACAATTTGAGAAAGGCTGTTTTAAAGTACAAATAACACAAACAGAAGGTTAAAAACTAATAAAAGTCCATTTTGCATATAATAGGCCCTTTAATAAAATCATTTATATAGCATAAAAATTATTTTATGATCAATAATTATCAATATATTATACATTGTACATAGTTTTAAAAACAATTTTTATTATTTTTTATTTGATTATTTTTTATTAATATGAATATTTATTTATTGTTCAACATTAATATGTTGATTTTGATCCAGTGATTTATAACAATAAGCATAAAATAATATTGACCTATAATTTCGTTACAGCAGTCTGGGCTTGGATGTTTCTGACACAACAGATTCCAATACAGTCAATCTCCATCATCTGTGAGGAGCTCAGAGTAATGCTGCTGATCCTCTGCATGAAGAGGAGCCAGATGAGGTGGATCTGGTTAAAATGCCTCCTGGTCGCCTCCCTGGAGAGAAGTTCTGGGGACGTCCTTCTGAGAGGAGACTCCAGGGAAGAGGCAGGACATGCTGGAGAGATTACATCTCCTGGTTGGTCTTGGAATGCCTCAGGATCCCCTAGGGCCGGCTTGAGAATGTGTCTGTTCAAGCAAGAAAGTCCGGGCTTCACTGCTTCACCAGCTGATGGAGGATGGAATAATTCAAATCATCAAACTGGCATTTAAAGGATTGAAAATGTAAAAATACTTGAATGTTTAATAGTTTTGAGCAGGTTTGAAACTGTTGAAGTGATTCACAGAGAAAAGTCCAGAAAAAAGGATAAATGTTTGATGATTTTAGCCAAAAAGGTTCCTAGCAGCAGCAACTACATTTTACAAGGTCACAAAGGTTAAGAACTTTAACATGAGCTGTGCTGATGAGCCCAAACAACAAAACTCTTCTACAACACACCCATCATATGGTTATTGATCATATAAGGCTTCCAGTCAAACATAATCTGTTAGCTGGCTTCTCATTCGCTCACAATGTTTATTTAGAAAGGGTTATTTGGCGTGAGAGAGATTGCATTTGTCTGTTTTAAATTGAAGAGCAAGTGCTCTGACTCGCCTGTGTGGATATTTATCAGGAGAGGTACTAGCTATAATCCCATTAATCAGAGTAATTGGCTCATAATTGGCTCTCATCACGTCCCTACAGATGCCATCCGTCAAGCTTCAGTATTATTGCCAGACATCTCAAACACAGGCCGAGTCCCTGCAGGAAAGATACAGGTTCAGACTCAACTCGGCTGTGATGGTAAAGAATCAGAGTAGAGATGAAGCATGTGCCCATTTATGTGAGGCTAAGATTTGGATCAGCAGCAGGGAAGATGGAGCAAAACAGGAGAGGAAAAAAAAAGATTATAGAGGAAAACACACAAATCCAAAGTGTTTATTTAAATATGTAAGAGAGATGGGTCACATCAGGTATGGCTGCTTATATCAACGTCTGGACCGGGACAGTTTGCAGAGGGAGATGCTCTGCAACATGTCCACACAACATCCAAAGGGCCGCAGCGTCTTCCTGTGATCTGAAGCACGTTCCAAAAACACAAAGCAAAACCCCGTAAGCACGGGAGAATAGAAAATGAGTCTGACCAGAGTTGTTATTGAAACAAACTGGCCGAAAATAGGCTTTGCAAGACTCGTCTGAAGCAAGTGCTGGCTTGCATTTTGTAGAATTGGGTGAGTGCATCAACAACTTGAGAGGATTCTGGGCACGACAGGATCACAGAGAGATGGCGTGAGGCAGAGTGAAACAATTCAAACAAAAACACAAATGAAAGATTTGCCAGAAGGAAAATGAACGCTGTGCTGTTTGAGGCTCATCTGGTGTTTAGCAGTCCCATCTCTAGAGACACGGTGTACTGCAAACTATGAAAGATCTACGAGGCATTTGAGCTTCATGTATGACTCAGAATGTTTAGATTAGTTTGGACACAGGGGTCGGCGAGGTCATGGGATTATCTGACTGTAACAACAAACTCCTGTAGAGATGTGGGCGATAGCGCTGCGCTTCAACGGTTTACTGTTGCAGCTCCGTAACGATCAGACTTATAAAAAAGACGAGTCAGAACAGCTGAAGCAGAGGCGGATATATATCTGGTTCCACGCGAGTCATAAACCTCAGGTCAGATATAGGGTAGTTGCATGCCCGGATTTCAGACCCGACATGCAACTAGAGACTTGTGAACCGTCTTTTACTGAAGATGTTTCTTCTGTCTGGTCATGTCTGCTGATTCTTTTCCCCAGATGTAACACTGATGTAAAGTTACATCCACTCGGCAAGCACACTTGTCCCCCTCGCCCCCACTTCCATTTTGATATGAAAATTTCACACAAAAGGATAAAAAAAAGAGCAGAAATCTCTGTATTGTTAAACCAAAAGACGCCGGATGGATTATCTTTAAACACTAATATATTAGCAACGCACAAGATGTAATATGAAAGCAGAGACTGCTGATTACAAAGACGGCTATCTTATCATTTTGCAACAAAAACACAGTAAAATAGCAGCAAAAGAGAAGCAAAAAATACCACTTTTACTGTTTTATTCCAGCTCCAAAAACTGCTAACATGTTCTCATATGACTCATACATGAATTATGAAGGTCCTGCTAGTTTCCATGATGATTGAGGGGTTTCCAAGTGAACAGTGCATCCTTCATACAATATACAAGCTTCATGCGTGTCTATGGTGAATGTAGGCATCGTGTCTTAGTCTCTGGACTGTTATTGGCCAATAGAGGTGTCAGTCAAGAAAATCAGCCGACTGATTGGGAGGATATATATTTTTCTGTAAAACATAATTAGTATTCCAGTGTTGTATGTGAGAAGACTGAATTGCACATTCAATCCTATTCTAAGGTTTTTTTTAGGGAGATTATTCAATTAAATATATCTATTACTGGTATTCAGGTGAATTTATTTGGAGACATAACATTGATTCAGACACTAAACTATTCTCATGTCTCTGTTTCCTTTGGAGACCAACATTATGCACACAGTCCTTGCAGCTGTGAAGACACATTTAATGTATTTTGGGTATTTAATATCAGACAGGAGGCATTAAAAAATGGGTTTTAGTTTTCAACACATACTTATGTAGTCCTCCCCACATAAAGAGGAAAACTTCCATTTCAATGTTGGGTAAAAAGGTCGTGAAATGGAGAATATTTTCCATAAAGCTGGAAAATTTGGAAGATTTAACAGGTCAAGCAACTTTCAGGATAATTTATTTATGATTTATTTTAAAATAGCTTCAACTTATAAATGACTTTGATCCTAAAAACATGTTCCCACCTTTCTGTGACATCATTTACTCAATAAATGGACCGTGAGTGATCGTATTAAGTGCATCTGTTCACCATCTACAAATGAAAACCTCTACATAGGTGAAGCAAAAACACCAAATTCCAGCATTTTCTAATCCTATCTTTGAGAATATATTCCCTGCTATAAAAAAAAAAGCAGTAAAAAGCACTTCCATTTACTGGCATCTCTGTGGTTGGTCAATCTGTTGTACTTGAATTAGCACTTCAGTCTGAAGGGAGACCTGCTGTAAGTTGTCTTCTTGTTTGAAGATGAAATGAAACTTTAATCATGTCTGTGGGGGGAAGTGGACGTCGCAGCTGCAAAGAATGGGATGAATTAAATTATATAACAAATAAAAAGAATAGATGACATGAAAAAGCAATCAAAACGGATAAACACGTGTGTGCTGTTGACCCAAATCTGAGACCAATGTGCAGATTCTCCCCGTGGTGAGGCGTTTTTACAGCCGCTGAGGAGACTGCTGCATTGCAGCATGATGACATCTAACATGTAACAAATGACATTTAGTTTTATGAAAGCCTGAAACGTGTTGAAATCGTCCAGCTCAAAGCACCATGATCACCACCTGTGTTAAACCCAATTGAAGCCGATCATAATACAGACAATCTGATGGTGTGAGAGCCCTCCCTCATTCAGGAGGTCACAGTTTGATATAGCAAAATAGCATAGCAGCATCCGCACTTTCAATCCCTGATCCCGCTGATCCACTGATGTGGCAAAGATAGAATATTTCATTAGGCTCTTGGATAAACAGAATCAGCGGTCTGCTCTGATGTATCTCTATGTAGACCAAGCAGCTGTCTTGCTATTACCTAAAACCACAGAGAGCAGCAGATGAGCAGATTGGATTCGAGACCAAATTACTACGAGAATATTAGCAGAACACGATGGTCAAAGCAGCACGTGCTGCATTAGGATTGTCCGTAAGCTTTTGGAGATCAGCTGGGGAGGCTGCAGGAGTCGTTGCAGCTCATTTGGGCAGATTTGATGGAAAATCTGAATGAACGGTGGAGAAAAACGCCGGTCTAAGAAAATGCCCAATGCACTGAAGGATGCAACACCAAACATTAAAAATGTGTTTATGTGAGCCAAAAAAATGGTTGTAAATTTCCTCTCTGTCTAAATCCTGTCCTTCGCTTAGGCTTTAGTACCCACGAGGAGCCAATTACTCACACAGCCCTCGTAATTAACATGAGGGATAGTGAAGCCTAATGCTGGCTACAGCTACAGAACTGTGACAGAGAAAGTGCCACTAATGAGGCAGACTATGGGGATGCTCTTCCTTCGTTTTCGGCCTTGCTGCCTGTTCCGGTCACTGCGACGGTGCAAAGACTGGAAATGAGTCACTGAAGCCAAAAGTATAACGGCTGGAAAGCAGGAGGGAGGAAGAGACAACTTCATGAAGGGCATTTTCAATATAAAAACTAATTAAAATGCTTCAATGCAAAGCACACAACGCAGCAGCAAACATTTATGCCATAACTTATCAATCATCTTTCTCTTTTCTCAGATGGAACCAAATGGGACGCCATGGGTAGGAACCATGTCTGAGCCAGTTCCTGAACCAACCTGGGATGCAGACGGTGCATTTAAACCAAATAAAATGTTGGTTCAGAGCCAGAAAATTGGTGCTAAATGGACAACAAGAGGTTCTCCTCTCAACTGTGGCAAGGCTGGATCAACCCAAACAGCAGGTTGTTATTGATGTTTTTCAATTTGAGTGAATAAATAGCTGAATAGCCGAGTCATCTCCAGCTGATCTCAGGTCAGGACTTGCAGTGATACAGATGTGCTTTCATACATCTAATTTGGGTTACTATGACAGGCGTTCCACATAATCTGGTCATGAAGAGTTTGGATTAATGAATCGTTAAACATATTTTAGGTCACGCATGCAGCTGTTCTGTAAGCACTATGTCCTTTTACTGTATCTCTATTCTGTCACTTTAAACAAACTGATATAATTGGACCACTGTGGAGACTAATCCATAAATCTGAATGGTTTGCCTTATGCGGTGTCCATTATCTGAAAATAATGGACACCTAGCAGCCAATCAGAATCAAGTATACATCCGGATCATAGTATAAAACATGATACATGAGGACTAACGTGAATAAACGTTTTAAATAACGTCAGCTGTGTTTATAAGCCATTGGCTACTCTGACAAAGAAGAAGTTTGAATCGTCACTGGTCAGAAATGTCTTTGGGGCACAAAGGCTCAGACCATGAATATTGTCTGAGGGTCAAATCAAACATTGTGTGGAGTTGTTGAGGTGCACAGCAGTAGAATAAGGCTGAGCGGTTAGTCATTCCAGCCTTTGTACCAGCTCTGAAAACTTGACCTTTCAGCCTACAAAAGTCAAATATTGTGTTTTCTTGGCATCTCTTACCTGATGATTTGACAAAATCATGTTCCAAATTACAATTATCCAATCAGCTTAGTGACAGTAAACATAGATGTCAGTTCTGTCACCCTGTCCAAACACTGAAGCTGTCTGTCTATCAATAAGCTCTTGTGCTGGAAATATATGTCACAGTGCAAATTACACTAATTTCCAACTGCCAAAATGAAAAATAAATCACCATGGTAACTGATGGCACAGCAGTTCGACTTTCCCATCATGACCAAAAGATCTTGGTGAGTAATGAATGCAGCTCGAGATGGAAGCTAATCAAAGCCAACAATGCGAGAGGGTGAGTTTTTGGGGGAGGGACAGTATTTTAGACCAGAATGTAATCCAAAATTGAAACAAAATGAAACTGATGTTTCATTAGTGACCCAGCAGTACT
>JBAMIG010000025.1:16561537-16583544 GCA_037177335.1 Kiunga ballochi
TCACTAAGGACACTGTGTCCGTTACCGCGCTCACTAAGGACACTGTGTCCGTTACCGCGCTCACTAAGGACACTGTGTCCGTTACCGCGCTCACTAAGGACACTGTGTCTGTTACCGCGCTCACTAAGGACACTGTGTCTGTCACCACGTCACTAAGGACACTGTGTCCGTTACCACGCTCACTAAAATGAGGGTTTTATTGTCAAAAAATCTTTAATGTGTGATGTAGAGATGTGAGGGAAACAGGTACTTTAGTTAATTATTATTTTCAGATTATCAGATTTTATTTACTCTGCATTTCATCCTGACTGATTTATTTTTTTACTTAATAGATGTGCAATAATGTGGTAAAGCCATAATTTCATATCTGACATTTTGCAGAAGGGCAGAGGAAGGCAAATATTATTTGATCAACTTTATAATTTTATTTTTTTCAATTTCACTTAAAATATAGAGCAAGTTTCTGAAGCTATCTGTTGCTATAGATGCTGATGTTTCTCATGAGACATTGACACGAGTGTAAGACCCTTTGACATTTTATTAGATTTGTAAAGTTTTGTTTTTTAATTACTTATTTAACAATTTTGAATTGTTTTGGATTTCATTCAACTGTTTTAACTTAATATTTAAGATTTTGCACTGCTTTATTAAGTAAAGGATGACTCTTAGATCTGTAGTTGTAATAACTATTTGTCAAGAACTTAAAATAATTCACATTTTTGTTAATAAACACATTGAAAGCATTTCTTACTTTTAGTTTTCATCCTTGTTTTAGAGTAATAGCTTTTAATGCTCTGATATGTCACTTATCATAAATGTATTTGCTACTCTACATTGTTTATTATTGTAATGATGCTTGCTTTGAAAAAATCGTGAGTTGAATTGAAATCGCAACATCTGCCAAAACAAAATCGCAATTAGATATTTTCTTAAAATCGTTCAGCCCTATTTGTGATTCTATTTGTTTAAGTACTACAAGTTCTTGCACAATATGTGCCGATTTCCAACGGGAACAGAAAAATAGGTCATCTGTTCGGCTGCAGGAAGGAGTTTTTTTTTTTTACTTTTCAAGCACGGGGCAAACCTTTCTGTGCTGAAGTGTAAGGTCGTGCAAGAGGAAGGCAAATATTGACAGTGTGAAAGTCCATGCTGCAGCTTTCTGATCCCTGTGCAGCCTGCAACAACACTGTCAACACAGGAATGCCTCCCTGCAGATGACACACAGTTCTGCCGAACCTTGCAATTATTAAGCTGGTTGTTTACTCGTTTGCTTGTCAGTGTGACTCACTATGCTGCCGAGTCGTTGAGCTGATATTCGCGGGAACGGCTGAAGCAGGCCTGAACACCTCCGTCTTTCCAGAGCCGCTTGATGACACCGGCCAGCTCAGCTGTCATGAAGCCTTCCTCTGCAGAACCAGCCAGCGTATACAGCTGCCGGCCATCATCCTGAGAAAGGAGTCAGAGGAGGTTTTAGCATCATCAGTCAAACTGCAAAGTCATCCTGAACTGCTAAGGAGGTATACATGCGTTATGTAATACACATATGTTGCTATTCTAACCCCACTACTTCAACCTCTTCCCGTCACTCACAGCTCTTGCAGCATCACCAAAGTCGATCTTAAGGCGTCCCATGGCTCTGATGATGGCCATGATGGATTGAATAGTATTGCTGTAGACCACGGCTTTGTACTGCTTACACTCCTCTTCTGAGTAGCCTGCTTCATGGATGATCCTGCAGCAGGAAGACAAAACTGCTGAGTCACCGATGCAAAAATGCATCTTTCATAGTACAGAACGATCCAGTTTTCGTAGCTCATTGCTGTTTGCACACATGCCGACTGTCCAGGATGGCTCTGATCTCGGTGCTTTTGGGTATTCTGCCTGCTAGGAGTCAAAAAGGCCGTTTCTAAAATCTTATATTATTAAATTTACTCATTCCTTCACTGAGAATTTGGGCCTGTAAAGTTAAAGAAGTGTTTATTGTGCCGGTAAATCCTAAAACATTATTTACTCCATACTTAAAGCAGGCAGAAACAGATCAATGTGTACATTTATGTCTTCACTGGGATGTCTTTTGCTACCGTCTTGTTTTAATGTAATATGCCGTGCACATTACAGCCAGTGACACGTGGGAAAGACCAGGATCATAACATACATGAATGAATGTATTGAGGTGCAGAATAATTAAGGAATCCACCTTAGCTGGTGATAAAACAGTTGATTATTTACCCTGAGATAGAAGAACCAGATGTGCCCAACTTAGTTCTGCCTCTTTGAAACTTAATCTAAAAATGAACATAGTTACCAACATCTTTTTGCTATTTGGATAAATCCATGCAGGCTGCTTTGTCTCAGCTGTTTTGCTTTCCTCCTGTGAAAAGTGACAACTGGGGCAGCTGTAGCTCAGGAAGAGCAGTTGTCTTTCAACTGGAAGGTTGGGAGTTCAATTCAGGCTTCCCCTGTCTACATGCTGAAGTGTCCTTGGGCAAGACACTGAACCCCAACCAGCCCCCTGATGTGCCTATCAGGGTGTGTGTGTGAATGGGTGAATGTGGCTACATAGTGTAAAGCGCTTTGAGTGGTCGATAAGACTGGAAAAGCGCTATAAGTATGAGTCCATTTACCATTACCATTTAACTGCCATGAGTCTACTGGTGGGTGTGTGTGAGCAGGCAGACCTGAAACAAATGTATTCTCCACCTGTTGGATCCATTAGCAATAGTTGTGTTTAAAAAGACAGCGCTTTGCTTAATTTAGGAACTTCATCTTTACATTTAAATAATACAAAAGCAGAACTTTTAGACCTTTTTTTTTTGGGTCTAACAAACTTCTTGTTGGACTGACAGCAGCTGGTTGGAAAGCTGTCCCAATCCTACTCTATTTGCTTTCTGTTTAACCCAGTCCATTGTTGGTTTGATGTCTGTATTAGGTGAAAAAAAAAAAAAGGAAGGATAAATGACAGCCCAGCTTGCATCGGTTGAATCTGTCACTGCACTAAATATACAACTTTGTTCACAAAACTGACCGAAGCCACTGATAAAGCAACAATAAAACCAAATAGCTGTTTTTCCTAACACATGCACGTCGGATGACCGATGACCGTGTCCCTGAAAATCATACGCTGTGCACACAAGCAGCTGCTTTATGGTGTGTATTTAGTCCACAATTATATATCCTGCAGCTTGCTAATGCAATCCGTTTCCCTGCAATCCACAGAATGTAAAGCAGAGAGGCTATAAAAACGGGGCTGGTCTCTTTCAGTATTTGTGTTGTGGAAAACGGGCCCTCCTCGTGTGGGTTGTATCACTCCATGTCAGATTGAACCACCATGGGAAAAGAATCGTCTAAGATGTGTGCTAGGGACATGAACTCACTTCATCTGCTTAACGATTGTACTTTTCCCCGATTCACCAGCACCTGAAACAGACAGAAAAGAGATAGATGTTGTTACAGAGATGCAGGAATCCTACATTTCTAAAAATCAGATTTGAACAAATATAATTAAAACTACACATAACTATGTGAGACAGAGAGGAGGAGTGTTGGGCTTCAGTTTTAAGTGGTTCCAGCTTATTTGAAGCCGTAAGCCTCGCTCAGATGACTTTTACTATCAACTTTGCTCTAGTTTAATTTTCACTGAATACCTCTTTGTGAGGATTATGAGACGAGTGTTTGTTTGGGATAATCACAGCAGAGGTTTGTCCGGCTCTGGATGTGAATGCTCCGGGCCCAGAGCCAACGATAAAAACAGACCATCATTGACAGTGTTGTTGCTACATGGTGGAGCCGTCTGGAGCGCCGTTGACTCGTCAAGCTGACAGCGGTTTGCTCCATCATAATATGGCGACGGGAGAGGGAGGGGGCGTTTGAACATTTGGCCTTTTGTCTCGCGGATCTGTCTGATGTCATGGTGTCGTGACAACTGCACTGGTTTTTACCAGAGCATCTCACTTACCTGAGGAGACTTCATGGATGCAAGTGTGAAAGATGCAGCATCGCCCTTAAACTGCAGTATCTACAACATCCTCACAAACCACATTCATTACACTGACTAATGGTTATTACCATCAGCTGCATCAGATCTAGTATTTTCCAATCAATATCAATCATATTACAGCAGTGCTTCTGGCTAATGCCCCACTTCCTCCCGGGAAGAGGCCTCAAACCACTTGTGAGAGGCTAATCTCTGAGTAAAAACACCCACAGCTTCTTCTTCTGCGACAGAAACTGAAAAAGAGGAAGTGGGATTGTATCATGACATGAGCCACTTTCACCACCTTGTGATTTGGTTAGAGACAAGATGGTGGGCTTTGGCATCATAAATCCACTGCTTAATCTAGTTTAACTTTCCCTGGAGGAGCAAAGAAAAGTTACAAACATAAGGAAAACTAGAAGCATCCGAACGTTGTTCAGAACACATGAGAATAAATTAGAAATATACCAATGTGGTGCCCTCCTTCACATTCAGTATAATGGTACCTTAGTAGCTTTGGAATTGTGTGACCACTTATGGGATGGTTCTGACTCGGTTCTAAGGATCCCTGCAGGATTTGCATGCAGACTGTGGTTACGCGGCTCGACTGGCCATAGCAGGTCAGTGAGCATCTTGGCTGTTTTCACACAGTCACGGACATTTTGCATGCCGAGGAATTGCCTCTTAGCGTGTGGAAAGCGAGCTCCATGAGGCTCACTTATAAAAAGGTAGCTGCAGCAAAATGGAAGCGAATCCAGTTACATGAAATGTAAGTAAAAATCCAGCTTTAATTAAGAGTATATTAATCACATTTGTATTATTCATTCTAAAGAAACTGTCTTGTTGTGATGGAAACACACCTCTATTATCTCTAACAGAGAAAGTGACCCAAACCACAAGAACTTTCCAAAAGGCTCAACTAAACCAACCCTATACATGCGTAGGTTAGCCTTTATTACCATCGAGATGTTGCTGATATCATCAGGGTGTGGCGTTGGTGGAAATAATGTGAACAAACCGCTTGTTGCACTGATTTCCACTCTCACCATCCTTTAAGGGTTTCACATTCAGCCACAGACCTGACCTATCAATCCTCGTGCAGAGTCATGTTACACACCCACAGCTTTGATACACCCACCCAGATGCTACTACAGAGCCAGAACCACTGGAGCAGCTGCTTTCAGTTTCTAGCAGTTCATGCTATTTTAGGAAAACGTAGGATCACCCTCAGAGTGAACCGTGTTTTTCCCTCTATTTCTCATCACAAAGCAGAGCTGTTTCTCTCTGCACACCACAAACACATCTTTCCTCTTGGAAACCCCCCCCCCATTTTGAGCCCCCACCCTCCCCAACAAGAGACCAGGGAGGATGATGAGGAGACGATCATGTGCTCAACAAAAGGTTCTGATAGCTGGGTTTTCTATTTGGAAAATTCTAACCATCCTCACTTGCTTTGAGGGTCAGAGAGTGGCAAGATGATAAATTTGTGGGGGAGGTTTATGAACGCTGTGATGCCTCCCTGCCACGTCCTCTCTGAGGTAAGCAATCCAAGGACGGGAGGTGGGCTGCAGGAGTTTGACACAATGTGCTGAGCACATTAGCAGCATGAAGTTGACACCATCGCCCTTCGCTCGCTTTATTTTTCCACTCTTGCACAGCTTCACAGGTCTCTCTTCCTCTTTTACATTCTCTCAGTCTTCTTCTTTTTGTGATTTATTGTTCCTCTAACTCACCATCCAATTCCTCTACAACCCCCCCGCCCCATCTCCCTCTGGGCAGATTTAACTATGAGTCACTCGTGACGGATTCCAGAAGCTGCCGAGTGGCGTTACCCACCGGGTGAAACGGCCACAGTTAATCACAGGGATCGATCTGCCAAAAAGCCAAAATCGACCGCGAGAAGATTGTTTCCCACACACACTGCTCTGACACAGAGTGAGCTATTGTCAGTGATGTCCAACGGCAATACAAGGAAGCAAGCAATTTAGCTACTCTTGTCCCTTAACACTCCAGGAATTTTTTCCCCTTAGTATCATATATATAAAATACTAAATAGCGTGTAGAAGCGCAACTTTTAATCCTGACAAACATACAGATGTGTCTTCAGGGCAGCCTCGGTTATGGATTATGAGGCTAAAATGATCTAAAGTGAATGTATTAATAAATACAGCATCATAAAAAAAATCAATTGAAAGATTTACACACACATATTTTCATTTTCTTCTTTATTTACAGTTATTTATGCTATTATTTACCTACTATCCTCTCAAAAACAATCAAGCCAGCTGCTTTTTGCTGTCAGCATGCATCTAAAAACCTCTTTTTGCCTTTATTCCACCCACAGAGCATCATCTTCTTTCCAAACACACCTAAAACTTTGTGATCAGCTCCTAATTTGACATTACTTTAAGCCTGTTACCTACTCCATTTCCTTGCTCTCAACATGGCAGCTGCCGTTTATTTTCGATGCATCAATCAAGCAGAACTTTCTTCTCAAAGAGAAGCAGCGTGTGATTGGTCGAACATCTGAACTGGGCGTGGTTAACCAGCAGGAGCAGACAGTTGCTGCTTCTGCACTTTTGCTAATGCAGGTTAAACAAATAGTTTTCTTGAAACAGCTGATAGAAAGTACAAAAAAAAACCTTGACATGTGTGGCATTTAACGACACAGAACCTGTTAGGTGTCAGCTGCTTGGGAGCATGACCCGATAACGTAAGAACTTTTGGCTTGTTCTTGCGGCATCGAGAGCAAGAAGAAAGTTCTCGCTTATTGTGGAGGATGTAACAAGCTACAAGCTGTCTGACAAGTGGACCGCTCATTGTGATCCATTAGTATATACACTATATTTAGTGGCTGGATTGGAAACCACCTGAACAGGATATAAACTCCTAAAAAAACATCTGTAGATCACCCAAAAGGTAAGATATCCATCGTAATTTACTCCATAGTTACACGCTACTGTTTCTGAACTGTTTCCAAGATAAGCATTGAGAGCGTTGGCAATTTAGCATCGTTTAAAGGGTTAACATGAGAGAATCCCTCCTATCAGTTGTGATAGCCTCACTTGAATTTATAGGGAAAAATCATAGAATAAAGGACAAAAGTCTTAAAAGGCCTATGAATTATTATTAAATCCTTCCCCCAGTTGCATTCCGGCTATAGAAAGATTAATTAGGATGAAGAGATTTAATCTATTTTAGCTTGTAGAGATGAATAGTTGGATAATTGGAGTCCTGGAGATTTAAGAAATAAAGACTTTAATCAAAAAAGTTCATTTTTCATCTCTCTTAATGAAAAATACCAGATTGAGTCAGCAGGTTTGAACCTGACAGCATGCAAACACCATTTTTATCATGCAAAATGTGACAAAGGACCAGCTATTTACTACCGGTCAAACAGCGTTGTTGACCGATTATGTCTGCTAACATTAAAGGAAAACACACTTCCTCAGCTTGGGAATGAGCAACCTCAAAAAACATATTTTCACTGATTATTTATCTGCAAAGCAAACAACGTAAAACACGCCCCCTTGGCTCTGAGCTGTTTTATTTTTAATGCTCAGGTCATTACATGCTCTCATCTTACAGCCTCTCTTTACCTTTCTCCTGGCATCCCAGCCTGTCTGCATGTCACTCCAGGCAGTAACCTGACGAGGCTGAGTGGGTTACCTGGCGACCATGATGAACGGATCAAACACAAATGACAGGAAATGGTGGCAAAGCCTCATTTGGCGGCGCCACATCAGGTGGCACAAAACCGCTGCCAGAAAGAAACAAACAAGACTTTGGATTTTTTTACCTGATGGGTTAAGTCGTGCATCATGGTTCATGTCAAAGCAACTTGGAGAAAACTCATAATAGAGCATTTAGAAGAAGAACGGGAACATGACCCAACCTGCTCACTTTCAACCAGCAAGCCCCATCGGGTCCTGCCGCACACCAGGAATGTGTTTACCTTTAACAAGAAAATATCTACATTCCTGTCAAACGCCTGCTCCCCAATGACATTAAAAGTTTTCATCAACGACCACCATTCCTAGAGTTTTCCTCTTTCTTTTTTCCCCCAACAGGGCAAAACAAAAACACCAACTCACATTATCTTACAGTTATTATGTGCTGTGTGTTAGATGTTGGCCCGCTGACGATACAGGTCTCTCACAGTCGGTGCTCCGGTAGCCCACATACCATGTGTGCATGTCAACATTCCCCGAAGGTAGCCGCCTAAAAGCCTGATGGAAAAGTTTTCACCTACAGTCTGTGGTTTTAAGGGTAGCAGCTAAAAGTGAAGCAAGGGGTGAGATAAAAGCAAGAAATTATAATCAGTAATTTTGACTTTAAACGGTTGAGGAGTACTTAAATAATAGCTCATGTCTGTTGGTTTCTTAGGCATGGACTTTAAAAGGGTTTGGTTACACAAAGGGCAGACAAAATTGGCTATGGCTGAGAGTAATGAAAGGGTCATGAGGCAACTATCTCTACATCAGCGTGTGATGTCATCACCACAGATTTGTTATTTAGCTTGAACAACACAAATCCAGTTTACACACTCATGTCTTTCCAGCTTTAGGCTAAAATCAGTCCTTTTCTGAGAACTTTACACAAAAATATGTGCTATTTTTGGGTGGATCTTACAGTTGAACTTAAATATTGAAGTAAAACAGGGACACATATTAATAAATGTGGCTCTGTGTGGCTGAAAGGGGTCAATGATAACAGTGATCCTGTAGCAGGAGCTCAGATCAGTAATTGAAGCTTGAAACGAGCAAAAAAAAAAAGCTTTGTGGCAACAGTTTTCAGTCACAATGAGTTAGGCCTGGGCCCCTAATGAGCCGTGGGCCTTATTTTCACTGCAAAGCACTGGAGCAGATGAGTGGAAATGTGGCGTTGTTGAAAGGATTTGGGCAAAACAAATGGTCAACAGAACAGGACTGAATAGGTTTAAAACCAGCATGAAAACCTGCACATAATGTCAGAAAGTTCACCAAAATAGTTATGTACACACCCGCTTGCTGTTTTTAAAAGTATACCTAGCATAAAAGTAAGCTAATCACTAAGTTTAAAGTTAACTTGAGCTAACAAGGAATGGAGGATGCTAATGCGGAAAAAGTGAACCTTTTAAAGCCAACGCTGTCTGTTATATAATTCATTAAGCTATTTAATGTGATTTTTAATGACAGGGTGTGTCCTTCCCACGTTTGTTGTAAGTTTGTGGAGTCCCCCGTGCCTCTCCAGCTTACCGAGCAGCAGCAGCTTGACCTCCCGGGCTGCTTTCTCCCCGTCGTCCCGCAGATTCCTGTCGATCATTTTGCTGCGCTCCACCGCCGCCTTGTCCTCGGTACTCAGCGTGCATCCCATTTTCGACTGTGTCCTTCTGACCCAGATGGCGTTCACAACAAAACTAAATAAAATCCCTAAAACACCATTTATGTCAACATTAATTGGTTAAAACTGCCGTCACCCCGAACACACGCCCTTTTTCATACAACGGGCTATCGATCTGTTCCTCTCCGGGGTAAAGGGGAAGCGTTTCGACTTTAGGAAAAAAAAAAATGGGGGAAAGGGGGTATCGCTCGTTACTTCAGCTCACTAAAATTCCAATCTGGAAAAAAAAAATCCTCGTTACATCCGAAATGTGGCTAAGTTAGCGGAATGAAAAAACAAATCCTTCAACCCGTCCGCGTCCATCCGATGCGGCGACCGCTTGATCTGTGTGAGCGACTGACTGGAGAGGAGGCGCGCCGCGCGCGCGCTGTTCCGCAAGCGGCAAAACAATCACACTTCCGGTTAGGATATTCACAATAACAGCTTTCCAAAATGTAAAGACATGTAACAATATTTGTTTATTCTTTTTTTAGAACAAAAAAAGAGGACAGAATGTACACAAATTCTTTACTCTTTACAACCCTTTTCCTGGTATGACATGTGAATAAAAGCTATGTCAATTTTACCATTTTTTATCACAATGCCAAATTAATGCGGTGTCATCTCAACCAACTGCATATATGAGTGATAATATTTCAGTTCAGTTCAATTTACTAGTTCATAACAAAGACATTTTATAGAAAAAGAATACTCATGATCCAATAAAAACACACTTATTTATGATAGTTTGATTCATGATAACAGTATTCATGCAAGTCAAATAAAACCTAAAGCAAAACCAAGAAGGTATATAATAAATGTTATCTGTGTAGACTATTTACAACTGAATGAAAAAAATATGCGACAGCAATAAACTAACAGTTTGGATAACTATACAAAGTTAAAAGCCATAAATAGGCTCACTAAAGAAACACTGATAAAACTGCTTAATTGACTCAAAGTTAGTTTTTCTACTTTAAAAAAATGAAGTCAGTGTTCTGGATAGGTCACAAACATAAGAAGGAGATCTCATTTATATGTTCACATTCCCCTCTTCTGTTTTTATTTTAAAAATCCTCATAAGTAAAGTAGATTTTATTGTGAAAGTTGTCATACGTACCGGAAACTCTCCAACAGCCAATGCATTTTAACGCGCTCACCCATCACTTTCATTCACTAATAATCATGTTTAAATTACACGTAACATATAGAACTGGAAGAAGTAGTTATTTTTCTACAGACAAAAAAATATTTATGTGATTTGTAATTTTTTTAAACATAGCCTATATCCAATTGTTTTTGACATACAAACTCCCAATTCAACAATGGCAACAGAATGCACTGGTTTACAAATTTCGTATAGCCTATCCATCTTTAATTCTAAATTAAAAATAAGCAACATATGAGGTGTTGGAACTGAGATATTTTTATTATTTAAAAGAAAACTTAAGCTTATTTCGAATTTGGTGGCAGCGATACTTTTATTTATTTTATTTTAAGTGTGGAAAAGGCAAGAAAAGGCTGCAAAAGTCATTTAAATTAATCAAAAACTAACTGGAATATTATTTAATAAATGAACAATTGACAACATGACAGTATCATCATAGGGTGTCTCAGATGTAAAGACAGATGTTCACCAGTTTGTGAAAAGATGAATTGAGGAATAATATCAGAAATACCTCACAGTGATATTGTGAAGATTTTGAAGATCCCATCTTCAACAGTGTATGATACCAAAATATAAAGAGATTTAGAAGGAATCTCTGTGTGCATGTGACAAAGTTAAAAGTTAGAACTGAAAGCTGGTGAGTTTGGGGTTCTCGGGATGCACTGAACTCAGAAAGACTTCCATAACACAGGTCACCCTGAAATACATAAATGCTGGTTAAAGCTCCATCATGTAAAGAAAAAGCCAGACGTGAACAGGATGTAGAAACACCATAATCTTTTCTAGACCAAAGGTTTTTTATGGTTGACACAAAGTGGAAACCGGGATGAAGATGTAAAATATTCTTAGTGGAGGGCATGCTGTGTCCTGCAGACTAAAGATAGGAAGGAGCAGCTTGTTATCAGTGGACAGTGGAAAAGCTGCATCTCTGATGGGATGGCGGTGCATAAGTGTCTATGACGTGAGCAGCTTCCTCATCTGTGAAGTTCCATCAACATGGTGTTATCTTAAATCATTAGCAACTTACAGATCAATTGTCCTTCGCTAGTCAACATCTGTGTTACACTGTTTGCTTTTGACCAAATAAACCAACCAATCCAACAACCTTTGCATGTTTTTTCTACACTGTAACCAGACCACACCCCAGTTTCTTCACCTTTCACAGTCAGCTGTACTCACTGTTTATGGTTTAAATAATTTAATCATGGGTGGATAGGGCAAAAGAGGGGATGAGTGTTTGATGGTTTGATGAATGGGTGTGTGTGTTGGGTGTGGTGGGTAGGGGGAATGTGTGAGTGGATGGGCAGAGGAAGGGGGTGGTGGAGGTGCATGGCGGTTGCTTGCTTCGGGTTCTTGCAGCCCCAGGTGGTCAGTGACTGGCATGTGAGCCCACTCAGGTCTGTTACCCCTGACTGCAGAGGGTCCCTCTGTCACCTCCTGTGAATGTGGAGTTGACTTCAGGGTAGGATGGTTGGGTTTGATTTATTTCTTGGTGCCTTTCCGTAAAAATACACTACAGACTACCATATAAATCACCCCAGACTATCCTTCTGCTTGCTTTATTCCTAGACAAGATAAAAATAAAGAAAGAATAATATATAGAATAAAGAATTAAGGCATTTGGACTAGTCAAATGTGATATGCAAAAATAAAAATTTGCTTTAGGTTGATGGAGTTAACAAAGAAAGAAAAAACTCCAGATTATCGGAACATTTTTCAATTTGTATTATTAGGGTATGTTGACTTTTCTGTATTTACTTACAGTTTATAATAACATATGCACAACATGTATCCACCGAGTAACAAAATTCATGTTTATATCAACTAATAGAGAAAACATCAGATTTCATTTAAGTGTAAAATATAATGTGTAGCTAAGAAAAAGTTGCTACAAATCCATGATGAGAATCTCCTGTTCCACCGCATCCGAAAGCTGCTCTAAAGGATGTAGATCTGGTGACAGTGGAGACCATTGTAGTGCAGTGATGATGTGAGCTTTGGGACAGGGCACATCGTCCTGCTGGAAATATCAATCAGAAGATGCTCATAAAGGGATGGACGTGGTCAGCAGTGTTACTCAGGTGGGCTGTGGTGGTTTTACCATCTGGTGTTGGTATTAAGGGGCCCAAAGTGGGCCGCTACATTACACTGCCAGCAGCCTGAACCGTTTTTTCCAAGTTAGGATGGATCCATGTTTTCATGATGTTTCAACTAAATTCTGATCCTACCATCTGAATGTGGAGCTGAATTGAAGACCAGCAACATTTTTCCATCTTATATTGTCCAGTTTAGGTTGGACAGTGTGAATCGTAGCCTCAGTTTCCTGTTCTTAGTTGCAGGAGCGGCACCCGGTGTGGCCTGCTGTAGAACATCTGCTTCTAGGTATGACATGGTGTGTTCAGAGATGCTGCTTTGCAGTGTTCAGTTACCTCCCTGTTGCTTTTCTATCATCTTCAACCAGTCTCTCCATTCTCTTCTGACATCAACAAGACATTTTGGTCCAGACAAACTGCTGCTCACTGGACATTTTCTCTTCTGCAGAGCATTCTCTGTAAACATGGTTGTGTGAAAGTCTCAGTAAATACTCAGACCAGCAACACATTCAAAGTCACTATCTAACATCTCATCCTGCCTTGTATTTGTCAGTATTGTTACAACTGTAAAAATAAATAGTCACAGCTGGAATTGAAAATATATTCTTTTCTGACACCCTAATGTTGTGTTTGGAAGATAAACAGTGAAGTCGTTCAGGTGAGTTTAGAAACACTGTGTTAAAACAGGCAATGAAGGACGCAGGGAGCAGATAGTAGGTAGCCAGAGTATGGTGGTGCTGCCCTCCAGTGGCAATACGTTGTAACTACATTAAACTTACCCTGCAATCTTCAAAGTGCTGCGTGGATCTCTGGAAATACTATTCAAAAGTAGCAGAACAAAAGGAGATGAATGAGTTATTACTGCTTATTTACCGTATAACTGTTATACGGTAAATAAGCAGTATGTATAAGATCTTTTGTTGTACTTGGATACTTTTTTGTGGCTTTATGGTGTTGTATTATGGCCAAGGTTGGTGTTTTTATGTTTTTCCTGGATAATGTTAAAAAAAAGTCAACTTTATTCCTGCTTTTAAAATTTACAGATGCCTTGGAATACCACCCATACCAGCTTATTAAAATCTACACCTCTCCAGTTGGTACAGTGGGTTCATTTCTCAAAATGTGATTGCTTAAGGGAAGGGGCAGAAATAGAAAGCATGAATGACAATGTAATTGCATGGTAACAGAACACCACATTACCACGTGCTTCTACTTATCAAGCTCCCAAAAGCAACATGCAATAGTTTATCACTGCAAAGAATCTCGATAAGCATGTAAAAATAACATCTCACGATAAGCTTTTGAATATTTCCCATGAAACTGTAAAATCATAATTACAGATAATGATGTGCACAATGACAATATATAGTTTATGCAAGCTCGTCCTTTTTGTTTCTGGCAACAAAATAAATCAGAATCAGTTATGACCAGAGAGATAACAGTTTTTGCACGTTGTATTGATCACACCACTGCGTTGGGTCCGAAGATGATCAAATGAAGCATAATAAAGATTATACTTCGGGATCACCTTGTATCTGGCTGTTATCACCTGGTCAAAGACTTCTTGCTGATACCTTCAGGGATTTCAAGGCTAACCTTTAAACCTACCTTGCCATTACATAATGGAATTTTCTCCATGGTCCTGGGCCCTTGCCAGAGGTGTGTGTACCTTTACCTGGGCTCAGCTGCTCTGTCAGCTCCTCTGATGGTTCAGCCTTCCTCTGCTGCTGCTGGGATTCAGACGAGCTGCACATACTAACACACTCCACAAACAGAGACAGAAGGAGAACAAGCAGCAGGCAGACAGACAGACTGACGTACGGTTGGAAAGAGGGAAACGTACACCATCATGGGCTGCTGTAACAGAAGGTGCGGGCTTATAGCCGGAGCTGTGTTTGGGGCTGTGGTAGCCATCCTGGGAGGTGTCCTTATTCCTCTGGGGAACAAGATCATTCAGGGGACAGTGGAGAAGGTACGGTTTTCAGTTTCACCCTGGCTGAGAGGGTATGATAGACTGCATGAATGTGTGTGTGCATAAACGGTGATGAAGGTGAATGAGGAGAAATGAGAAGGAAGAGGCGTTCAAATGTTAAACAGCAGGCTGCAGAAAGCCAAGTATATCTTGTTTTCATCCTTCAAAAGATCAGCATCTGTGATTATTCTAGAAATTGTAGAGAAAAACATCGAACTAATTTACTGTAGATTCTTTTAAAAAGAAATAACAGAGCATCCACCTTTTTTATGTGTCAGGAGAGCTGCTGGCCTGCTGGCAGCTCTGAGGAATGTTAAAAATAGCTTGTCTGTGTGTCTGCGGGGTCTAGGAAGCCGTCATTGAGCCCGGAACGATAGCTTATGACACATGGTCTGCTTCAGGGACAAAGGTATACAGACAGTTCTGGTTCTTTGATGTGAAAAACCCAAAGGAGATTCTGGAGCACGGCTCAAAACCAGTGGTGATGGAAAAAGGACCTTATACGTATTGGTAAGGTTATTTGCTGACCTCCTTTCCTTTACTTCACAATAAGTATCCTTGGTATCCTTCACCATATGTTGCTATGAAATGGACAACAGCAGGGTATCAGCTGGTGAAATTGAATTTCTCCTATTTCAGGACGAGATATCTCCCGAAAGACAACATTACATTTAACTCCAATCACACGGTGTCCTTCCTGCTGCCTCAGGGTGCCATCTTTGAGCCATCTATGTCAGTGGGATCAGAGGAAGACAACATCACCTCCCTCAACCTTGCTGTCGCTGTAAGTGTCAAAGTGTGTGTTTTCCCTGCCCCAAATCCACTACAAGCAGTTATCGCTTCAATACAAGCCTATTGCAAGAAATGCCAAAGCCAGCTGTGCAATCTTCTGGCAGGTGACAGTAATGATTATTCTTTACATTTGTTTTTAATGCAATGAAATTAAATTTAACTTATTTAATTTTAAATGAGCTTAAACTACATTTAATTTTAAAATTATTTTGATTTTAAATTAAATTAAATAAAATTATTTTTTTTAATGTATTTTCCTGAGTTATGCTTTCATATAATTTTGTAGGGCTGAAAACTACTGAAAAAAAAACCAAATGCCAATCATCTCTAACTTGAAACGCAACCAAGGAGCCTCCAGGAACGAATCCAAATAACATGTTTAGCTTCACATTAAAAAGATTACTTGGCAAAGTAAAAATCTGAATAGTTAAAATTAGGGTTTACTCTATCATGTTGGTGTTGGGCTTAAGTTTCTTCAACATCGTTTTTTTTTTAACAATGCTAACTGAAACAGGGTTAGCATGCTAATGGCTTACAGTTTGTCATAATCAGAAATCCGGTCAACTATTTTAACTGTCTTTACGATATTTCAGCAACAGCTTGTATGTCTTATAGTTTCCTTACTTTACTTCTTGGTATGTAATAATATAAGTTAGTTTAGCTAATCTCTGATTAGCTTAAAGTGTAACTAACCCCTGTGAAAGAGGCTGTAAACCCCATATACATTAATAATAATGAATTAATAAATAATTTACTAATGTCTATGTTGAACCCCGCCTCATAACAAAATTAAAAAAAAATTCATGGACATGAGCTGGCCGAAAAACACAGGGACAAAGTGTGGTGGAATGAGTACCAAGATGTACCGCTTCGCCCGGTAAAAACATTTAACTGCAGTAGCCACTGTTTAACCAAAAGAGGGCAGCACTGAGGCGGTTTTAGTACAAAGTTGGTCGAATTAAACACGTTTACATGAAAATATAAAAATAAAAAAAATAAATTCTTAGTAACAAGAGGAGAGCACTGTTAAGTCCAATTTAGGCAGTTTATCAGCAAAAAAAAAAAAAAGTAGTTTGGGGGGTTAGTTAGGAGCATCGTGGGCAGGTTGTCAAAGCTTTAGTGACACCATAAATAAATAAATGAAATTGCATTAACTATGTCCATCATTTTTTTTAATCTATGAGATTGACTCACGATTGGAGCCAAACTCACATTGGTATTTAAAAATTCAAAGAAACAATTTTTGGCATCCTAATATACTCTCAGCAGATAGCCTACACAAAGTACAAAGTCCATATAACATCTGAATAAAATGGAGAAAAAAGATATATTCTTGCCCACACTTTGAAAATTTCCTAAATTATTTCTAATAATGAATTCTGATTAATCTAACATGAAAAAATAATTTCAGACATAATTTAAGGTCCGTTATTTTCTGCTAGTCTTTTATCCATCTCTCAACTCACTTCCAATGTGGACTTTGCTCCTACAATACCATTTTAGCTGGATGCCCTTTAAAAAAGTTTTTTTTGGCACTTGGCTTTCTGTTAAAAGGAGGATTTCTTTCCTTAAAATATTCCTCTTTGCTGTTCTCATCTTTCCAACCAAGATTAAAGATAAAAAAAATTACAATTAGGTTGGGAAAGTTGTGAAATTCTCCTTTAATTATGACAGCAAAATTGGCAAATCTTTTTCATCAAAAAGAAGCAAACGCATACTCACATGTACAAACAGCAATGCATCATTAATTTAGCTCTTATGCAATGAATGTATGCATTTTGCATTCAGACTTTGATAAGCTTTAGCTGATAAGTGCAACAACTGAGGGTGTCAGCTTATTATTGTGTTGAGTACTGTCATAAAATATGATTATTTTCTGGCTTATCTCCACAGTTAACAGTGTACACAGTGGTTTTGCTTGTACAGTGTTACAGAACCACACAGATGTCTTGCTTAATTAAAGTCTTCACTGATAAAAAAAACAACAACAACAAAAAAACGTTAGTATAATTTCTTTTTTCTCCTTTTCAGGGAGCTTATTCACTGGTTGGAGAAGCGTTTCATCCTGTTATAGAAATGATGATAAAAGCAACCAATTCCTCCTTGTTCCAGTATCGCACAGTCAAGGAATTGCTATGGGGGTACACAGACCCCTTACTTAAAGATACTTTGGGCCTATTTGCACCTGTAAGTAAACCCTTTAACTGATGATTAAGATGTAATAATTTAATAATAATAATTTAAATCCATGTTTCCTAGTACAACGATACATTTGATGGCTATTACAATGTCTACACCGGCAAGGACGACATAAAAAAAGTAGGAATGATTGACATGTGGAGGGGAAAAAAGTGAGTTTAAACAGAAATATCATTCAGACACAGCTCATTGATAAGGGAGAATCTTTTGAAATAGAAACAAAAAGCTTTGATGGAATAACCTTTGTGCCACAGGAGCTTAACTTTCTGGAATAACTCTTACTGTGACATGATCAACGGGACAGGTAAGCCTCAAACCCAGCCCTACCTTAACATTGCTGCACTGCAGATATCTGTATAATGAGATTTTCACACCTCTGTTTTAGATGCTTCATCATTCGCTCCACTTTTGGACAAGAAGAAGCCTATTTATTTCTTCTCATCGGACATTTGCAGGTGATGATGGATCTGATACAGAAGCTACTTGGCGTTTCTTTAGTAACCACCACACATTCTTGTAAAGTCTCCTCTGACTGAATGTACCTGAGCATCAAACCTGAACCAACCTCTTGTTTTGTCTTCAGATCAGTATCAGCCAGCTATGAGAGGACAGTGGATCTGAAAGGGATTAAGGTGTATCGTTTCTCCCTCCTGCCAGAGACCCTCGCTTCCCCTGTGAACAACCCAGAAAACAAGTGTTTCTGCAGAAATATGAAGACCACTAAAAACTGCACCTTGGCCGGAGTGCTGGACCTCAGCTCCTGTCAGGAAGGTCTGTTAGCATCCGTCTTTCTGTGCTTGACATGCCCAAACTATACTGAAAGCTGTGGCACCACACTTACCTGCTGTTTTGTCATTTTTCTCTTATAACATCTTGATATTTGGAGGCTAAATCTGTGCTTTCTGTGTGAACAGGAAGACCTATCTTCATCTCTCTGGCCCACTTCCTTCATGGCAGTCCATCACTGACAGAAGATGTCCTAGGCCTCAACCCCAACACTGAGCATCATAAAACCTTCCTGGATGTAGAACCTGTATGAAACCAACCACAGACATATTTACTTTTTGATGTATTTTAACAGAAGTCGCACCTAATGAAGTTCAGCTGCTAATTTTTGTTCTATTTTTTCCACCAGACCACTGGTTTTACGCTGAACTTTGCCAAGAGAATTCAAGTGAATATGCAGTATGGACCATCCAAAATCATCACGTAAGTCATTCTTTTTTTTTTTATTTTACCAAGTGTGTTTGAGTGTATACTGTAGGAAACAGTCTGCAACAATAAGACAACACTACCCCTACATTTGTTCACCCGGATCATGACGATGCCCTGCTAAAACAAAGTATAGTTAAGATCAATACATTATCATTCCCTCAGCTATTTCAATGATCTTGCTGTAAGACATCACAGGGTTAAGGTGAGATGAGAGGAGAAAGGATTCAGGAAAAGCTGCAAAGAGAACCTGACCACATTAAACTTCATTAGATACCTCATTGAATGAAACCAGATCATGTTAGTATCTAAATTATAAAGATATTAAATATTACTTTGGTTCATATTTTAACAAGGAGTCTAACAAGATACAGAAAAAGTCCCAACAGTGAAAAATGGGGTCACAGCTGCTCAGGCTCACTTTTCTGTGCTCATATTTATTCACACAAATCCCACTTAGAGTAACTGGATAAACATGACCGAACACTGATCCGAAGTTCCGGAACAGAATCGTTTCTTATAAATACTTTAGGACATTTTATTCTGTTAATAAAGTTAGCAGTTACTAGCTACAGTTAGCAGAACCAAACCATGCAGTCACCTTGAACTCCTGCATTTGTGGTCAATCAGCTGATTGAATAAATCTGATTTACTATACTATACTATACTATACTATACTATACTATACTATACTATACTATACTATACTATACTATACTATACTATACTGATTTACTGGAAAGAGGAAAGACCACGTCCAGCTGCTGGCACCATCCATCCATTGGTCAAATTAGAGAGGAGGGAGAGACGGACAACACGTCTTGCTCTACTGTCTTCTTCTTTCCTGAGGCATCCTCTTAATGGGATGTAGCTGAAAAACCTTTACACGGAGGTATCCTAAACAGCTTGTGGCTCCTCTTAAAAAGGAGGAGCAATGGTTCCACCCCAGCTCCAAACATGGCTGAACTTTTCAATTGTAAAGGAAAGCTCAGGCACATACCCAGAAACCCTACAGGAGAAACTCATTTTAGCTGCGTGTATTCGAGGTCTCGTTTACGTGGACATTACCCACAGCTTATGGCCCTGAAAGACCGATGCGGAGTCTGCATTATTGCTGGTGCTGTACTGAAAGGCCCGCTAAGGTCCAGCTCTATTATTCCCTCATTATGAGATGCTTTAACCGTAAAGACAGTTTAGATAGATATAAAAATATACAAAATAAATAAATAATTAAATAAATAAACAAACACACACACATATATATATAGCTATATATATATATATATATATATATATATATATTCGGATTTCCCTTGGGGAAAATACGTAACACAAAGATAAGTTAATAAGTTAAAGTGTGTTTTGTGCTCAAGTTTCCTTTTAAACATCTGGACATTTCTGGACACATCTGGAGCTACTGGAAGCCTTTGATTTTCCTTCCACATTTAATAAAATGTGCAGAAGAAACACCACAGAGCAGATTTTTCCAGATTTAATTTATCTTTGTTTTAAAGAAGATTATATTCAGTTTATTTTATGCTTGCTGCAGCCAGAATACAGTATTTGTGGTGAGATACTCATTTATGACATGGTTTCAGCAAAACCGTGTCATTTTTCAATTTGCATAAAAAGGGGTCCTAAAGAAAGTAGCTTGGGAACCAATGTTTAACATTGCTCAGCAACCCGTAACGTTGCTTTAACTACATCATATTAGCTGTTCTTTGCATAATTATTATTAAACATTTCTAGTTCATGTGATGACTTGGCATAAAAAAAGACATTTATATTTAATTAGATTAAAATTTCTGTCATAAGTCAGTGTAAAGCCAGATTAGTCTTGTTTTTAAGTGGAAGGATGCTTTATGCAATGAGGATTATATAATCTGATTATAGCTATAAACTTGTTGTAGAAAATAAATCTGAGACTGATTCAATGTCTTTCACAACAGAGTGCTGAAGAAAGTCAAAGACTACACCATATTTCCAATTGTTTGGATGAATGAGGTAAGACAGGAAAGAGAAGAGGAAGCAGGGATGAGGGAAACAAATAAGATGCAAATCAGTGTTTCTCTCCTCTGTCTCTGAACAGACGGCGACGTTGGATGAAGAAACGGCGGAGATGTTTAAGAAGGAACTTATGTCTCGTATCCAGATGTTGGAAGTGATACAGCAAGCGCTGCTTGGCACGGGCATCGGCATCTTCGTGCTGTGCATCATCTTCTACTGCGTGGTGAAGCGCAATCAGAACCAAAGCAAGTTTGCGTGAGGGAGCGATGCATTCAACAAGCTGTTGCGTGTGAGGGTGCGGAGCATTGAAGCTGCTATGCGACATCTACCCTTTTGATATAAACTTGCACTTTTTTGTAATTTCACTGTTATTTATAATGTTTAGCCCCCTTTAGAGGAGGGGATACTGTGATTTTGTAAAGCTGAAGAAACGGATTCCTTTGCCATGTTTGTTTTAATTCCAAATAATGTCACATCAAAGCAATCAGGGATTTCTTGAGGGAAAGCAAGTGGAAACTCCAAACTGGGTTTGGCATCCTATGACAGAAATGTACACACATACATTATGATACATGATATATTGCACAAATGTTTGTATTATTTGCTGACTATTGTCTTTAAAAAGAATAAAAACTGAAAGATGGAGGATTTGTTTCTTTTATCAGTTGTTCCCAGCATTGGATTGTTCCTGTTTTGTATCAGGTTGTCAAAACTGGTCTGCATCACCTGTCAGCTCATAACAGCTCAGACCGCCTCGGTGCTGACGCTGCATTGTGCTCACTTTTCCTTTACGGGAACATGATTCACATAAAGCCTGAGGTGATTAATACTTTGAAAATCTGAATGGGTATGTGGTTTGTTTGCTGAGAAAGCAGCATTTCAGAGCAACGGGAGACCGTCGTTTTGGTTTATGGGTTTTTAAAATGACCCTTTGCTGGCTGTAAGGGCAAGATATAATGATTAGAACGAACAAAGTCCAACATGCAGGGTCTATTTAACTAAACAAATACTGGCAGCTATGGAGATGAACCTAACAGGTAGAAAGATTACATCTAAAATAAACCCAGCAATTGAGATAATCCACAAGAATTAACCCCTTAATGCCTGAATTGAGAGTAACTGGGCAGAGACATCTCATATTTTTAAATCTAATAACTTTATTTGACCCTTTAACTAAATCTGAAAAGACTAGGCTATTTTTTTTTCCATATATTTACTATTTATTACCAT
>JBAMIG010000025.1:16583644-16598813 GCA_037177335.1 Kiunga ballochi
ATCTGCTGTCTGGTGGTCACCAGGGTCCAGGAGACCAGTATCATGTGGTAAACAACAACATTATGAGTGAAGTTTCTCCCATAAAGTGATGCAACATGTCTCACAAACAGTATGGATCAAATATGCAACATCAGGCCATAAGGGGTTAACACCATAATGCAGCAGATGTCATAACATACAAAGAAGAGACAAACAGCTGGAAATCTTCATACTGGAGCATTAAAATAATCTGGAGACAAGCATTTGGTGTGCTCACCTCAACACAATGCAGGTGCAGAGCAGGAAGGAGAATTCCAAATAAATCAAGACGTTTCTGAAATAATCCAGAAAAACCAACAGAGAAGGTTTGATGATGAGATTGTAACAGGCAGCAAAGCTTTTTGCACTTATGAGCATTTACTTGCAAAATTATAGCGTCGAGAGTGAGAGACAGATACATAGTTTGAAGAAAGTTAATAATCTAACTATACAAGAAACAGTGTGATAGTTTGGATTAAAAGTCTGAACAATATGCAGGCGTGAGTGTAGGGTATGCTCTCTTTTAAAGAAAAGGAATGATAGGAGACAGAAATGGCTACTTTGTCTTAACATTAAAGTATTAATTTTTAGTAAACTACATTGTTTTTTAAAGTGTTTGTGACATTACATCTTTGAGGAGAAGTCTCAGCCATGTCAGTAAACTCTTTAGAAACCATAGCTAGGATGGAAAATATACTCATCTTTTCCATTTAAAGTGAAATCTTGAGCTGGTAAAAACGACTTGAAACTGAGCTCGGTAAATGATGGTTTGCTGCATTTTGTGAAGCAGTGCTTAAGCCCTGATTGTTGCCTCGGCCAAGACGGAGCTCATGCATTTGGCAGCGTTGGTTTGTCTGTTGGCAGCAGAACTGAAAAACTTTTGCCCAGAGTTTGATCACTTCTTCAGGAAATCTCAGAAATAGAAGGGATTTGATTTTAGGGTGATCTGTGTCACAGCGTACAGGCAGCGATCTGCAGAGATAAACTCGACAGCCTCAACGAGGACAGATATGGTGTCATCAAATTAATCTTATTGATATTTGTAATCTCACATTTTTATACTACATTTTTGGATTGCAAATAAAAAGCGTTAAATCATTTCAAGCATCTTTTGAAAAGCTTTAAATAGCTAGTAAAATGTACTTGAGACAAATATAAATATAATAGCTCTTTTACCACATCAAATTATTTTGGATGAAGGACTATTTTCATTTAATTGAAGTTTGAGGAGTTTGAGGCGTTAACAAAAATAAATGTGAAGTTCTTCGCACTGGTTTCTTTTTCTTTTTTTCTACAGATGAACAGATATAATGCACGATGGCGCAGTGGTTAGCGCAGTGGCCTCACGGCAAGGAGGTTGCCGGTTCGAGCCTTGGTGTGGGCAGGACTCCAGCCGGGAACCTTTCTGTGTGGAGTTTGCATGTTCTCCTCATGTTAGCGTGGGTTCTCTCCGGGTACTCCGGCTTCCTCCCACAGTCCAAAGACATGGGGATAGACTGATTGGTGACTCTAAATTGCCCATAGGAGTGTGTGTGTGTGTGAGTGTGTATGGTTGTTCGTCTCTGTGTGTTAGCCCTGTGATGGACTGGCATCCCATCCAGGGTGTACCCCGCCTCTCGCCCGTTGGCTGCTGGGATAGGTTCCAGCGACCCCCGCGACCCCGTTAGGGACAAAGCGGTAGATAATGGATGGATGGATGGATGGATGAAGTTTGATCATGAAAGTAAGTAAAATCTATATGTATTAGTGACCGAAACATCCATTAACCATCATCTCTTCATCCTACTGCAAGTCTTACTATGGTAAAATGTGCTTAAAATGATTTTTTAAAATAATTTTAGCAAACATATAATAACTACAGCATGACTTGTGTAGAGCCACCAAACTAATAAACCACCTCCTTCAACATAAATGCAGTTAAAAGAACTAAACTGGTGACCAGTTCAGGGTGTACTCCATCTCTTGTGCGATGCTTGCTGGGATAGGTTGCAACCCTTCAGTGGAATACATTTACAGATGGATGGAGAATTGAGCTATTATTTCTAATAAAGCAATGCTGTCAGTTCAAATGAGTCATTAAGTAATACTAGATAAGCTGGTTATTCATTTTATATGAATCAAGTGTGTTGGAGCAGGGAAACAGTTAAAGGCTGCAGGACTTTGATGGATCTTGAAACTGCAACCTAATTTCAAGCAGCAACACATTCTGCACTGCAAAGCAGTTTACTTACAATTTACTGTTGTGTACGTTCATATTGTTGCTTTACTTTGTGTTAATCAGACTCGGGACAAAACATGATTTCTCTGTCAAATAAATCCACTGAGACACATTTATTCAGCTACAATATCACCAATAAATACAAATACATACCTTTTAGGACACTAAAACTACATGATGTAGAAGCTGACATGATGCTGGTGACACAGTTTTATTCTATGTGGAACAGAGGTCTGAACGAGGTACATGCATTTCCCCCCTCCCCAATAAAACAATGCTCTATTTCTCTGCAATTTGCAGATACAGTCACAGCTAAGTGATGAATAAAGCTGAAATTATATCTACAGTGAAACCTTTTTCACAAAGCTTGGTACAACATCAATTTAATGACTGAAACAAAATAATCTGTACACAGGAAGACATCTCTATCTACATTATTTCTGGTCTAAAGAAAAAAAAGTGTTATTATACGCAAAGCCATTGGACAACCTTTATACAAATAACCTGTTTGAAAAGTTTGCCCACACAGGAAAAGAAAATGCTGTTATTTTTCAGCACATAGCTTCATATTTACTGATTTGGTTGTGAAAATCAAATTCAGGGAAGGATTAAGGAACATTTACACTGCCAAAGAATCCTGCTTCTATGATGAAAATGTGGAAATGAGAAGCAATATGCTGCCTAATGACACCGAGGCATGTTTTCTGAGAGATGGCACGATTCTTTAGTTTAGTGCTTCAGCCCTGAGGTGCAAAACAGAATAAAAGGAAAAAACACAAAACAAGCAAAACACTCAATATCCTTCATCTTTTTTGTAAATCTGCTTAATTTAGTTTGAAGAAGAAGAAAACAGCTGTAAAATTAAATAAAAGTGAACACAGCTTTTCAGAAAATAGTGTTAGAAAACCCTAAAAGAAAATGGAGTATTAAATAGTAAACACAGAATTTAGCCAAATGCAACACAAACCTGACAAAAGATTTCAGAAAACAGTTCAGAAAGCAACATTTTGCAAATGATAATGATATTTAGCTGAATTTAGTTTGCTGTAATGTATCAGAACAAGAGCTGCTGCTCCCATTGTCATCACTCGTGCCTAAGGTTTTGCGACTAGAGGGGCACAAAAATGCCCAAATGAAAAAATAATTATCATAAAATAATAAAGCAACACTGGAGTCTCAAAACTTTGGATTTGTTTGATGGTACACCTCCGTTTATTATGACACTTCCTGGACTCCCGCAGCATCTTGAGAAGCTGCACTTTGCTATTTTTTTTTTGCTCAATGGCACCTTGTCACATATCAGACGCTAAAAGAAATGGAACAGGACATTATCAGAAAACGAGAATGAGCAACACTGAAACCTCAATGACCTACGGATCGACTTTCATTGGCTGGACAGAGCTCAGAGAAGAGACAGGATGCAATATAAATGCTAAATCTGCCTTTGCTATAGGGCATAAAATAATGTGCTGAAAGTTAGTGATGTTGCTTCAAAGTAAAAAATAATATTCTTTCAGCGTTTTCTTTCTCAGATGCTGAAGCCATCCCAAAACAACAACACAGCAAAAAGCTCAAACGTCTGTTCCATACAGACACTTCGTCCTCTTTCCACAAACACATAAGAAGGAAAACGTGAACAGAACCACACCACCTTAACTTACAGCCAATCACAGACCTCAAATGAGACTCCTCCCAGTTCACTTTGATTGACTGGTTTGTGATGCGAGCTTCTGACACTTTCAGTGACACTGCGTAAATACCAGTACACGGTCACAGTCTGAATCCAAGTTACAAGCATTATGTTGACCTGAACTGTGTTAATATATGAAAGGAATGCAAAGCTAATATATTTGTTAGAAAACAAACAAACAAATAAAGAGCTGTTGTGTTTCGGGCTCATAAATGACAAGCAGCCCCACCAAGAAAAACGTTGTTTTCTTCCCGGTTTGTACAATCACCATCCTGTTTTTGTTGTGGTTTTATGACATGTTTGCATTATGGGAATACAAGTTTTTTTTTGTTATGTTTGCAAAATGTTTTTATCTTTTCTGTTACGTCACAGCATTTGTCCCCTCAAGGCCACCATAGTTACCGTTACTCAACATCTTTTATTGGAACCATTTGTCCTCTGGACTTTATATGACAGACACTGTTGTAAACATTATGAAAATATTATCATGAGTCTGTAGCTTAACATTAGAATATTTCATTAGTTAAAGTAAACACTCATATTGGGGGATAATCTGATACCAGACTAATTAATATTTTTATAACCTAAAACTCCCACTATTAATATGTCTGTCTCCCTTTTGTCCCTTTTTATTGGCCTCTACTTATTAAACATCTTCTTTAAACAAAAAGAAAAGAAAATCCACTGATTTCATCTCCAGCCAGCCACCGAAAATGTAAGATAAGACAGACGAGGTTAAACGTGTAATATTTAGTATACTATCAGCTGAGACCAGACCACATGAAGGCAGTCATACATCCTTTTCACCTTTTCTGCGATCATCACAAATCAGTGGTTTCTGGCTGCCTGTGTGGTGAAGAAATGTCACAGCCAGCTAGTCGCAGTATCTCATGCAAGACAGAGACATTCCCCAAATCCACATCCTGGTTCGACTGTACATCCAGCTTTGCAGTTGAGAGTAGGGCTCTGAAGGGTTTAGGTCAAAGTGTGCATATCCATTTCTGCTGCGACAAACTCCCTGTGTCACACCTCTGGGAGGTGATTGCGCCTGTTCCGGCTCTTTCTCCGATCCAAGAGGGGCTTCAGTTTGGCAAGGTCCCCCCTGAGAGGTCCAGGCGGCTGTGGAGGCTGCTGTCTCTGCTGCAGGTTCTGAAACTCCCTCCTCTCTTTGCAGTACTGCTGTACGGCTAGACTCTCTGCAGGACTGAAGGCTTCCAGGAGGACCTTCGGGTGCAAAGAGCTGGCCCACGCCCAAGGTGACTGCTCCTTGTCTGTCAGCACACTCACCATGGCTTCGCTTAGCACACGCAGACGAATTTTGGCAACGGTGCGTTTGAAGCCGTTCTCTGTTGTCAGGCAGTAGTAAAGGCCCTGATCAGACAGCTGGACAGAGCGGATGAGGAGGCCGTGTTCAGTGGAGAGGACACGCTCACTCAGTTTCACCTGCACAAACCCAAATATAGGAGCAGATAATAAATAAATGCAATGTTACTGTGCAACGCCTATTTATTCAAATGATTTTAATTATTTAAATTATTAAATAAATACTAAACAATGTAATTTTGTATTACATAACAATGTATTTTTTTTTATAAATAATTCTATAAAAATGTATTAATAATTATAAATAATTTTATACCTAAAAAAAATAAAAGAAATAAAATACCGTACAATAATTAATCCGTTTCAGGATTGCAGGGAAACTGAAGTCTATCTCAGTTGTTTGCAGAAAAGAGCATGTAAACCTCAGGACCAACACAGAGAGACGAATTCCATCCAAAACCCTTCACACTCTCACACACTCCCAGGGAAAATTTAGAGTGACCAATAAACCCAACATGTATGCTTTTGCAGGATCAAAAAAAGTTGGCGCACCTACAGAGAGCGCACACTAACAGGAGGAACATGCAAACTACACACAGAAAGACCACTGTGCCAAACTCCCCCCGGCCGAAACGAACCAGTAACCATCTTCTACATCTTCTATATCAAGCCACAGTGCTAACTACTGCATATTTATTCGTATAAATTTTATATAAATATATATTATATGGTGGGACACATAAAAAGTATGTAATTAATCTGATGCTTTGTAATTATTAAATCACTGATTGCTTTTTTTTCTATTTATATGGATTAATAGAGCTTTTATTGTTGAAGTGTCCAGCTGACAAGACTCTATGGAAATTGCAGCTCATGCATTGTAACCACAAAGTGTCATTTTGTGGTTTTCTACTTGCTGCAGAAAAATTTCCTTTTGATGGAATCACAGCTTGTGAGAACTTGTGCGTCTCCAATACACCTAGAACTGCACAAAACCTCAATCTCACAATAATGCCAGAATATATACATTTAGAAAAAAGTCAAATATCACTAAAATGTTTGGGTGCTCTCATGAGATGCTTTCACAGAAGATTTAATAAATTGGTTTTTTTTTGCAAAAGAAGTATTTTTTCACATTTATGAATCCCTGGATGTGATGCAGTTGTCATGGTTGAAGTTTGGTTTTATTTGGGTTTCCTGTTTTATTTTGGTATTGCTTCCTATTTTGGTTTTATGTGTTTCTGTTCAGCTTTCTTATTTCCTGTTAATTAATTCCTGGTTTCAGTTTTCTCATTCATTTCACTCGTGACTTGTTTTAGTTCATATATTCATACTCCCGGGTTTCAGTTTATCTTTACGATTCATTTGCTATCATTAGTAGTGCTTAGTTTCCCTTAGTTTTATGTGGTTTCTCTGTTCGTAATAAAACCTGCCCATCATGCATTTAGTCTGTCTACTTTCTCCTGCTTGTCTTGAATCCACATATCTCTGCCTCAGCTCTGTGCCTCTCCGATAATAACAGTACTAGGTCATGTGATCAGTTAAAATGGGGCAGGAAAACACAGTTTTACAATGAATTAGATAGAGAAATGAGAGAGGTGGCTTTGTAGTCAGTATATTTGTTGCAGTTACAGATGTGCACTTGCTAAATATAATGCCAAAGTTGCAAAGCTCTACCGTGTGCACCAGTGTAAATCGGTGTACCAGGAAATTGTGCACACTGACAAATATTCTGCATTTTTTGGGAAGCAAACGGCATTTAAACACTTTGTAAAACTAAGGGCACACTACATTGTGTCCTCCTTCTGCTGCAGAGTCAGACACGATGCTGTCTGCTCAACATCGCTTTGACTACCAGCTGTAACTATGGCAACCATAGCAGAGTTGAAGATGTCTTTCCGAATCAGAGCCAGTCATGTGAAAATATTTGTTTCTTAATGTTATATTTCATTCCCTCTTTGCATCATACCTGCTAAATGAAAATAAAAATAAAAATGATTAATCTATAGTTGTTTCATGTTTGTGTTACATCCGCCTGCTTGCATTATGGTCTATATTAACCCATCTATTGACCATTCACTACTTTTCCAGATGCATTATAGGCAATTTTGAGTGCACTACTTTTTTTCCTCTGTACATTCGGACGCGTGTCCACTATATAGGGCACTATGTAGGGCATAGGGTGCACATTCAGACACAGAAAATGCACATAGATATCTACTTTCATGCGGTCAGAGCTGAATCTGTAAAAGATGTGTCTCTTTTCTTTTTTCAGACTGTTTTTCCTAGCTTTATAAAACCTTTTATAAGATCTTTTCTTCTGAGAGGAGTCAAATATTTGTAAAATGCTTCCCCCACAGAGTCATTAGCCGAAGCCGATATCAGGTTGGATCTGTATCACCTCTCATAATAAAGCTCCCCCGCCAATAAACCTTCATTATCTCCTTCCTCAGGCGATACAAATCTTAATAACATACTGTACACGAGCTCAGTGGTTTGTTATGTCTCGTGTTTGATGAAATATTAAAGCAAACAGTGGCGTTGCTCCCAGTGGACAAGAGAGAGAACATTTAATCAGTAACATCATGACCGATAACATTTGACCTTCTTCAAATGTCAGCCCGACCTCTTTTCTCCTGTCGTTGTCCCTCTGAATGAGCCAGCGGATGGACGCCTGAGGAGACTTTGGAATACACTCCAGGAAGGTGGTGTTGTTTTTCACGCCATACTGCATCATTTCAGCAGCGTTCCTGTAGGCTAACACACACACATACACACACAGTCTCAGAGTAAATGGAGGCACATCAGACGTCACTTGCTAACTGACATGAAGCCCACAGATGGTCTCAAATCTGTCTCAATTCTCCGGCGTGACACTGAAATGTTGAGGAACAGCTCCGTCTTTACACGACCGAACCCCACCCACACTTCAGCTTCTCCAAACAATAAAAGCTTTCCCATCGTGTCATTCCTGCTGTGTTTAAATGCTTCACCACTCGGCCGGATGTTTGACAGGGATGTGACTCATTAGTGGTAATGGCCATATGGCTGGATCTCTGAGCTGACGTTAATTTAGAGATGTAAACTTTTCACGGAAATGAGAGAGTCCTGGGAGCCAATTCTCTCCTGTCATTAGACTGCCTCCTGCTAATAGACTGGACTTCAGGAGGAATCTGTGCAGCATTTGGTCTCAGTAATTGTGCAGAATGCAGACAGGGAAATACACAATCAGGTCTCAAACACATTGCAGCAAAACTGTGCAAACTGACTACATAATGTAAGCATGCAGGACTGATAGCTGAGTCAAGTACATTTATATGGCTTTTTGGGAGGCAATAAATCATCATCCCTATAAATTAGCAAAAAAAAAGTAAGAAAATAGTTTCCTGTTTACACACCTAGCAGATATAACACAGCTGAGGTCTTATTTTAGACCCTTTATATTACACACAATCATTTAAATTACCTTTTAAATTGAATCCCCTACACTGAGTGAGCGGATTTCCATGCATCACATCCTGCCTTCTGCTTCTTCTGCAAAAAAGAGAAGAAAAGGACAAATAAAAACATGCTTCCTTTTCTTGTGGGGAGAATTCTCTGCCAAAACAATGCGAGGAGAACCTGCTGGTGTTATTCCACTCGGTCCAGCACACTCATACGGAACAGCTTGAGGGGAAGAGCATGTAAATGGATGATACATTTTGAGACACATTTCCTTCAGAAAAACAGAGATTTGGACTTTTGTCTACGTTCCTAACTAAACTTGACCTGCATGCAGGCATGCAGCTGCGACCACAGAAGTATCGGTTTAGAGGCGAGGTGTGGTTCATTCCTCCTCGTCTGGGTTATGTCTGGACACAAGGAGGGGAACAACAAAGCTAAATTTGTGACACTCAAGTGTGTACTGATGGATCCCGGTCATAGGATCCCCCCTACCCCCCCGACAGTCTGAGGACAGATCTTTTTATTCCTGTGGAACAGATTAGACATCAGCTGCTGCCTTCAGTTTGATACGCTGATTCATGTCCTAAGAACGGCAAATAAAATGGAGGAAATGGTAGTTCTTGGGCTCACAGAGCCTGGGTTCTACCCTTGAATCCTACTTGAATAGTTAGCATCTGGTGGGGTTGGCAGACCATCAATCCTGATCTCCTAGGACCTGTGCACCATGGTAGTGGGGTTATTTTCCTGTTTTTACCCCTGTAGTGAGCTTGCTGAGCATCATGCTTTGTTTTGGATGTTATCTGCTCGAGCTCCGCTTTCTTTTCCAAGTAATATTTTTTTCTTCTCTTCACTCTTTACTTCTCTATTTGGTTGACTACCCCCCCATCCCCGTTTTTATTTTGTTCCGTTGTCAGGTCCAAATCCATAAAGCTTCCTTTGGCAAAGCAAATACAATTTGCTCTACACAAGCCAGACCATCCTTCTGCTTGCTGTGACATTATAAATAAGCTGCTTATTGTTCTTGATTGATGAACTAGTACTTTATAAATCTATTCTGCTAATATTTATTCTGCACTTCTGAGAGCTTTGAAAGGTTACTTCTGTGGATGAGCTTCTGTACTGGCTGTTTTTAACACATTTCCACACAGAAACCTTTGTTTTAAAGTTTATTACTGGCTGCCCAGAGAGAAGTCATTGGTGCAAAAGAGTAAAAGATGTTACATATTCCTTAAAAAACCAGAGGCTTTAACCTACAAAACTGGATTCCATTGTGTACCTTTTCCCAGTGGGATAGAAGCGGGAGCAGCTCAGTCCGTCCCAGGCGCAGTAGGGGTCTCTGGCGAGGCAGCAATCAGCACAAGCCGAGCCGTAGGCGTGACAACGGTGCAAAGAGACCTGAGAGACCCCGAACTCCGAGCTGACGTACAGCTGTTGCTGCAAAGCAAACAGGTCAAATGTCAGCCCCCCTGTTTGTCTTCATAAGTGGCTGGCTGGCAGGAAAATGAGGCATAGTGCCGAAGCAATTATGGCTTATTATTTTCTTTCCTTTGGGGCGCTTTATTGTGCACAGGAGATTTTTTTCTTGCACTGCCACAGACGATGAATGAGGTATTAAAACAACATGGCTAAACAAAATGTGCAAGGACACAGTATATATATGTACACTAACCTTTTTAGGAGAAATCTTCACGTTTGTGACAGAAGCTTTGTTCTGAGGGGAAAATAGAACCGATCTCACATTTTATATCAAAAACACCATTTCTGGAATTAAGCATTAAGCACAATTACAACTGTCTTGAGCAAGCAGCCATTTCTTTATGTATCACCAGGAAAACCAGAAATTGGTACAGGGATTACATGAAAACCTAAAAGAGTTCAGGAATTGTTTTCCAGAAGGATCCTCTCTCTGTCCAGATGATCCCACCCAATAATACAGGTTTCAGACCTGTTACAGCTGATTTTCAGCCCAGTAATTGTGTCAGATAGCATAGCTTAGCCTTCGACCCAACGTTTCCCTCATCCCTTCCTAACAAACCCCTTTCAATAGAGACCATTTCCAACAAAGCCTCAGTGACTGAACTGAAGATCCAGAAGCATCTCTCTGCTCCTGTGTCTGGATCTGTTTTCTGTTCCTGAGACAGTTGTTTATGCGTAAGAAAGGCACAGCTTTAGGCTAAATACTTTCTTTAATTCACCATCTCAGTGCAGAAGATACTTTTCCCCTATAAAACTGTTGTTCAGCAACTAAACAAATCACATCTTTGTGTTCAGCTCTGAGTATCAGAAGTGGTTTAACACAAACAGTTCCTCGTTTCTTGAGTTAGGCATCTTTACTTACAATTAAATTATTATTATTTCATACTATTTAAATTAAAAAAGCCCAACTGAACATGATATAATGGTAATTCTGCATCTATTGTGCATCCTTTCTCTTCTCTAAGTTCCCTCCAGCTGTTAAAAGTCAGTCAGATGTCGACTCTTGTCTTGACTCTCTTTCTATCCCCTTTCCTCTCCTTCGACGAGGATGATGATAATCATAAACACCAGTTATGACACCCAGTTGCTTGAATGTGACATGAAATAAAACTCATCTGCAACATAATGTCTCAAGATGAAGCACAAGAATGCAAAGTGTGGATTCTCATACTTGGGATGTTGCTAGGCACTTACAGCTCCAGTCTGGTATTAAAAAGAATCCAAAAGCATATTTTTATGAACACAAAGCAACGTGGTACTACTTTAAATTCTGTAACAAACTAAATATGTGAAAATAGTCTGGCTGCTTGGAGGCAAAACAAAGAAATGAGGACTGGATCATGTCTGGTTTGCAGGTGCAGAAAGAGCTTAACTTCAACAAGAACAAACCGTAAAAATCTCAACAGCCTGCTTTATATTTGGGATGGAAAGTCTGCTAAATCATGTTCTGATAAACTATTCCTATTTTATAGTCATTCATAGCAAGAAAATAGTTTAAATAGTTCACATTGTGATCCCACAGAATACTGCAGAAGCTAAGCTAACTAGGTGCAGCCTGTCCATATGCAAAAATACCCAACCACTCCACAGGAGCAAGATAGGGTCAAAGGTCAGTAATTCCACACGGTAGGGGAAAAATTCCCCCAAATGCCCAAATGGAGGGGAGTTGGAGACGATCAAAAGGAATCAGGGCTTTTTACTGATCACAGGTTGAGGTTTTCCAGCTACGATAAACCACATGTAAAACAGTTCACTTGGGGCAGTGATTTAGCGTGCTTCCCATCACTCTACACTGCATTGCATCAATCTCACGAGTGCCACCCGGCTCTTGTCTGTCTGCCCTTGGCCTTTATACTGTAGCCAAGTTCAACCCCCCCCCTTTCCTTCATGCTGCCTTTGATTTTCCAGGGGGAAAAAAAAGGGTTTAAAGCGCAAGAGAAAAATAACGGAGGACAACAGACCTTAAACACTTCCAGCTCCTCCAGGATCAGATCTTCATGCAGGGATTGATTGCTTGGCAGTACAATCACCTTCTGTATTGTACCTTTGTCTGGGGGCAGAATGAGAGTTCAGCAGATATGGCGCAACAATAAACAACCAGCAAACTTGAGAACAACTAAAATAAACTCAGTCTGTTTCTCCTTTGCCTATGTTTGCTTTTGAATTAGGTGTGATAACCGTGATCCGTTTCCACAGCCAAGCAGCGAGAGCTGAATCTCTAAAGCTTACACCAGAGAGGTCAAAGACTGAACAAAGGACAGGGGGAGAAAAAGGCAAGGCCATCATCATAAACATGGGTATTTTGCCCTGGGAGTTGTGGAGAAAGAGCTGCAGTAACAACTTGTGAAAAAAAAAAAAGCATGATAAGAGGTGTCTCATGGCACCGTTTCAGGAGCAGATACGGTCCAACAGACGGGCTCGTCTTAAACAATCCAGGCAGGGGAACAAACAGGAGAGGCTGCTTGATAAACACAAGCAGCTGCGTCAGAGTCCCAGAGCAGTTTATCGAATGCAAATGTGCCCACATTGATATGTAAAAGCATGAACACGTGTATGATTCTGTCGGACAAGTAGCTGTTTCACAAGAACACATAATATTAGTGGAAACATCTCATGTTTTTATTATGGATCATAAACTGTGGTTACAGATCCCTGCTGTTGTCCCAACAATGATGAGTTTTAATTTTTTTTTAACTCGTCTAATGGATCATTTTCCGATCATTTAAACTGGAGCTATACATTTTTATTGCTTTTTGTGACCCATTATAAGTCACATTGTCTCGTCTTTGATTTGGATTCAGTCTGCATCTGTTTTTAAATCATTGTGAGCTTCTTTGTAGTTGATTGGAGTTTCTGCAGCTCTTTTAGTTTGTGCTCTGCTTTGCATCATATTGTAGTTTTTGTTTCATTTAGCAGCTGATTTATGTCTCGGTGTGATTTTTTTACAGGTATATAGAAACTGAATAGATTTAGTGTGATTATTTTGAGTAATTCTTTCTCGTTTGTATGCTTTTTAGGCAAGTATCTACTTTAAGTATTGCATTTTTTTCATGTTTGTGTTGCAATTCAGCACCTTTTGTACATTTCTAGGATAAACTTTGGAATTAATTTTCATACCTTTCTCAGGTTTAATGCAGTTAATGACCATTATAAAAACAATTCAAATATGGACCAGCAGGTTTCACCAGCATTATTTTGTGCAAATATATTCTTCTTTACACAGTGACTGTCTGATAATGACCAGAATCTTTTTAATGACTGCTGCATATTTCTGACACAAGATATTTGCAGAGAAATATCTATTTTCAGAGATAAAAGCATTAACAGAATAATACAACCGAGTCCATGGATCTGCAACCTTTACCTCCCTAAGAGCCATTTGTACCATCAGCCCAGCTAAATAAAACTTTTTGAAAAAGCACAACTATTATTTTTTATCTAATTTAGAGAGTTTGCAGTTTAGAAAAGCAACGAGATTTTTTTCTGTTTTCAGCTTTAAAATAAAGAGAAAGCATAAAAGAGGATAGTGGACAGCAGAACCCCTATTACAACTACATGCTTTCACTTGCTGTATCATGAAAAGAACTAAATATGTTACCATGGTTACAGTGATCAGATAGCCTTCTCGTCAGGAGACTAAAGATCAAATTAATGATTTGATGTCTGAAAATTTCCTTCTGTTAAAGAAAGACAAAACTGAAATAATAGTTTTTGGAGCTGAAGTTTTAAAAGTCATGATGACAGTGACAGCACCAGGAATCATGGTGTAGTCCTGAACTCAAACCTGAACTTCAGCATCACAGCTGTGAAGTTTCCTTTTATCACTTAAACAACACATTAAAGATTAAAGGACAGATGACTGCAGAACAAAGACAGACTTGTCCATGCGTTTATCTTTAGAAGACTGATCCATTCTGGATCTCCTGGTTTGTGATGAAGCAAGCAGACCCCTCACGTCATCCGGGTCTGGTCTACTTTCTGTTCCCAGAATCTGAACTAAAGTCCAGGTTTTTCTCTCTCCTCGCACGAGGAACAAAGTCCCAGAACCTGCAGCTCTGCTGAAACGCTCATCAGCTTTAAATCACAGTTCAAAACTTTTTATTTGTTGTTTTTCATTAAAATAACTTTTAGAACCTTTATTTCAACTTCATTTTATGTCTCTTTCTCTCGTTATTCTATTTCTTTTAAAAGTTTATTTAGTGCTTTCTGCTCCTCAATGTAATGCCTTTATTGTTTTTATGTACAACAGCTTGTACAGGAAATGTTCAAACTAATAAAGTTGACTTTATCTGGTAATCTGATGACCAGCTGCTGTAAAGCAACTCCACTAAATCATTTACGAAGAATCACATCAGTAAAAAGACCTGAAGCTGTGCAGCTGACACAGCTTTAGAGATATTCAGATACATTTAAACGTGCAGATGCTGCAGAATACATTTTAATGACTCAATGCTGGGACAAATACATAAAGGAACTGGTGCTGACTCTGCAGTGTTCTGAATGCATTTCTCTCTGATGTATTTAAATATGGTTTGATCATTTAAATCTAAGCGGGGGTAAAAAAGAAACAATATCTAAAATAGTTTTTTATTTATTCTAATAGATTATTTGATTAAAGATAAAAGTTAAAATTTAATGTCAATGCTTCACATGATAAACTAACCATTTTATATATTGTAACTAGACTCTTACCTGTGCCCAGAAAGAGCACCTGATAGTTGCCGTCGGCAGCCATGACCTGATCCACCGCCACTGACGTGTATTTGTAGTCTGCGTTGGTACGAACCACCAGGGGTCTCCTCCCCACCGGGTAGATGGGATTGAACATGACCGGATGGTTCCGTACAAAGTTCACCACATCATCTGGGAATTCTTTTGTTGAGTGTATGTCAGGTGTGAAAGCTCCACCGGGACACTGCACAGACAGAAAATATGTTAATCTAAACTCACATATTATATTATATTATATTTTATTTTATTTTATTTTATTTTATTTTATT
>JBAMIG010000025.1:16598913-16624763 GCA_037177335.1 Kiunga ballochi
TATTTTATTTTATTTTATTTTATTTTATTTTATTATATTATATTATATTTTATTTTATTTTATTTTATTTTATTTTATTTTATTTTATTTTATTATATTATATTATATTATATTTTATTATATTTTATTATATTATATTATATTATATTATATTATATTATAGAAAGGATTATAATACTGAAATCCCTAGTGAATGTGAACTTACAGTTCCCGGTCTTGGGTAGGGGATGCGTCCCTGAAATGCCACCCATTGAAAATTGGGCCCCTCTCTGTGAGCGAAGGGTCCATTGAAGACAGTGAGGATGTCGGCCATGTTGTACACACACACCGCTGACCCTTTAAACACAGAGCTGTGGAAATAGGACACATGTGTTGAGTGAAACATCACAGTGGGAGTTTACACTCACATCTAAGAGAACAAACCAGCAAAAATATTGGACAGTTTGTTTCTTAGGATCACAGCTCCTGAGGAGAAGTGAGTTATGCCAGCTTGCACAGCGCTCCCATTTCCTCCTCAGAATGGGATGCGGTTCGGTTCAACTAGTTAAAATTACACTACTTAACACATAAAAGAGGCTTTGCTGGGAAAGGGAAGAGAAGCACATTGTGCAAAGGGAGGAATAATACAGATGCTAATGGACCTCCTGTTTGGTTTGGCGGACTTCTCTGAGCCAGGAGACACAACTGTAGACTTTCTTTGACTCTGTGACAAACTCTCCACTCTGTGGCGATGTCACTCCCACTTATACAGACAAAGTCAGTTTAGGTCAGAGCAAAAGGATCAAATGATCCTTTCAATAAAACATCAAAATATATAAAAGCAGCTCGGTCAGTTTGTTCTGTGGTGGTCTTCATGTTTCACCAGGTTTTTATATGTGGTTTAGAATGTCAAAAGCAATGTCTTTGACTGCAGACAGAGCTGCATAAGAGCCAAAGCAGCGCGTTTTAAAATCTGATAAAACCTGATATATATTTTGTTAAATTGCCGAGTATTGGCCGATAAAGTTCTATCCAAGATAAACACAAACCCAAAATCGATGCAGAAGGCATGCAGATAACCTGGACTCTAACCCACAGAACTTGACCAGCAACATTGAAGCAAAATTAAACGCTTTAGTGAAACTAAGGAGATGTAAATACACACAGGACAAAATAAGATAGATGAAATGAATGAGCTAAATGAAACCAGATGGAGCTACAACGTTAGAAAAGGGAGAATTACCAAATAAGACAGGAAATCAAACTAGAACCCTAACATAACCTCATTAGAGGAGGCAATAATAATGGATTAGATTCATGTTTCGCTTTATTGAGTGCTCTAAGCACTTCTGTTGGATCTACTTTTCCTTCACTCATCAGTCGTAGTAAGTGAAAGCCTCCGAAGAGCAGACTGATGGATACGTAGCGGTAGGGCTGGGCGATATGGCCTAAAAATAAAATCTCCGATTGTTTTATACCAAATCCGATTTCCGATTCCCCCCCTACTGTTAAAAAAAAAAAAAAAAACAATTCAAAGAACAAAAAATTATTCTTTCAAAAATACTTTCATTGCAGTCAATTTAAAGTGCAACAAGCTATGAAACAAGCTCGTTAAAAGAGGTAGCAGACACTGTAAACAATAAACACAACACGTTAGAGCTAAGTTTTTAGCATACATTTAAGAACAGGCTTCACTTGTGTAACTGTTTGAATTTGAACATAAACTAAAATTAATAAATAAAAGCGCCTCCTCTTGGAAGCACTTGGAAGGTGCTGGGGCGGCAAAAAAAATCTCGATTTTCATAAAAATAAATCTTCATAAACAGCTAATCCGAATTAATGGATTAAATCGATTAATCTCCCAGCCCTACGTAGCAGCATGTTCTGCACCACCAACACATGAATTCACATTTACAAACCAGAAATGGCGACATGACTCACCATTGTTCCGGTAAAGCCCAGGAGAAGATTTGCTCTCTTCTAACTTCTTGTCTTTTAAAAAAATGTCATTGATGAAATGTCTATTGTTTCACCATTGCTTGCCTAAAGATGCTTTAATCTATGTGTCTGTGTTTTGTAGCAACTACATGTTTTCTTTAACCTAAATCTGAGAGTGGTTCCCAGTTTGGGAAAGATGCTGGAACAGGAGCAACAAAAGGCAGTGGGTGGATTGTGAATGCATGTACTGCATTAGCCTGATCCATTAGCATGTTGTGCTAGTTTGTAGCAGAACTCTGGCTCATGGGAAGGTTGATGTTGCTGCAGGAGGTAACACTGCTGAGAATCAGCAGATAAAGAATAAAGTCTGGTTTTACTTTTACATCCCAGAAAGCACAAATCTGACCCATCGCTGCCAAACTTTCTCAAAGTGTCTGTAAAAGTAATCTGTGTCATCATGGTTCCTACGGCTGCAAAGTGATGACCCGTCTTCTCTCCATCTGGAGGGAGAGGCCGTGAGTTTTATAGAGTACTATTCACCTCAACACACTGGAAGCTTTACAGGGTTCTACTGTGTATGAGTGTTTTTAGTGGTTTTGGACATTAAAAAATAGTAAATTAAGTCAAATTAAGTAATTAAAATTAAGTCAAACTTTATTGTTTACAGCTAAAGAAAAAAGGCACAATTCTGGGTAAACTACCCTGTTAACAAACAGGTCAGTAACATGATGCGGTATAAAAGAGAGGTTAGCCTCTGAGATGCAGAAATTGACAGAAAATCACTTTGAAAATCTTCCCATATGAAAGGCTGACTCTCTGAAGTGCTCCTTTAATACCCAGTCATGTTGCTAATTAAGCTAATTAGTCATTTTCCTTACAAATCAATAGATATCATGCCAGGACGCCATAAACCCTGCAACATAACAGGTATTAACTCTAATCAAAGAGCATGCTTTGATCCAGTCGTTACAGTTTGCATCATCATCTTACCTTGTGGATGTGAAGACTGCAAACACTAAGAGGCCCTTGGGTTGATCCGTTTCCAGCAAAAACACACTTTCTGCAAGAGGAAAGCACACACATTTACATTCATGTTGACAGATCCAGACCTAAAAATGCAGTTTCTGATGTTGATTTACGCTCAGAAATAAACACAAAGTAACCAAAAGCAACAAAGTCTTTGTTATTTAGTACAAAAAAAAGGGGCTTAAACCTTAATCCAGTCAAAACAAAGGAGTTCTACACTGTTTATGGATAAAACAACCCTTAGATATGCCGGAACATTACAGCAAGCTTTCATAAGTTTGGATGACTCCTGTTCCTGGCAAGACGTTTTCTGAACTACAAAGTATGTTTGAACAGGAACTCTCGGAGCGTTCACAGAACTGCAAAGCGGGGAAAAACATATTTGTACACAAACCAAGTTCATCAAAGTGCGTTTCCGTCCCGTCCTCTTCCAGCACCGAACACACCATCCGGGCTTTGAGGAAGGTGGTCCACTTGTTGACGAGGCTGCGCTGCCCGCCAATGTCATTCTGCAGACGAGACAAGCAAATGGCAACTGGAAACCTTTCAGCAGTCTGTACAGATTAATCCAGGCACGAACAAAACCACTCACTGGACACACTCTGGCAACCATGGTATGGATGCTTTTAGTGTTTCCACTGTTATCCGTTAGCCTCTCTCTGAAGAAAAAGTACAATTTGGCATCGTTTGGGTCCATCCCGTCTGGTATCAGGTGTGCATCAATGAAAATAGGCTCTAAAAAAAAGACATAATGTTTAGGATTTTACCACAGAGAATAAGAGATATATCAATTTACAGGAATGAAGGGATGTTTTCTCACCGCTGAGCCATTTGGAGTTGTGCTGATCTGTGCGCACCGCATTTCTCTTGGTCAGGCTCCTGAAGATGGCAGCATCTGTCCCCATGAAGTCAATGTACATTCCAGAGAACAGCTCCTGATCTAGTATTGCGCAAACACAAACACACACACACACACAATACTTTTTACAAACGAAAATCCTCATAACTGCTTATAAAATCCAGAACAGTCTGTGCCCTGCCTCTGTCCCTTTTATCTACATGTCTGCCTCATATTTTTCCTTTACCCACATTTAATCATCCATGCAGCAAAGTTTGGGAGTAATAAAGATATGTGGTTTGCATCCAAGGTGTCGACAAATGGAGACGGTCACGGAGAATGCAAAACATGTGGACGAGGAGATGAAGCAAAGATTTAACCAAGCCCAGGATCTGCACTTCACTGCTTTCTTTTCTGCCCCCGCCGGCCCCGCTGTTGTCATCTCCGATGATGCTTTCTGGCTGGCAAAGCCGCTGCTGACGTGGCGATGCTCAGGTGTCAGAAAGCAGAGATGAGGGTGCAGAGTGGCATCTCTGACCGCGTCAAAAGCAACCCAACACCCCTCAACCAATCAGAGATCAAAGGAGCTTAATTTGGAGGACATATGAGCCTCTGTGTTTGTTGCATATGAACGCTGAATGTAAATATGAAATATCAGGAGCTATGTACAACTGCCTTTCCAAAAAGGAGGTGGACTCCTGCACGAAACATTTTTGAATACATACAACTATAAATTTAACTCAAAATAATACAAAAACCCACCGTGATTAATGACTGGGAATGCACTGGAAATGTGGTAAATTCATTTCTATTTAGTTTACAATGTCTGTAACATGTTTAAGATCATTGAAAAAATATTCAGCTTAAATAGAAGTTTTTTAAAGGTAAAAATGGGTTTATGGTTGTAAAAAGCTAGTTTACAAACAGCTGAATAACTTTTTCTTTTATTATGAAAGTGTATCATATAAAAAGATTTGATCATCTAATGTCATAAAAAATAACTTACAGTTCACTGGTATGCAGGCAAATCAGTATTATATAATCATAAACTTTAGTTCCTTGGGAAGCCACTCTTGCAGTGGTCAGTGAACACACCTTATCTCTATTTCCACAAATCCACATGATCAGACTCTACCATGCAAAGACAAAAATCCAGAAACAATGAAGCCTTTTCTGGGCCAACATGAGTTCATTTTAAAGTGCACATAGTTCAACTTTAACCGTTAATACTTCCATAACTCTGCTGGATTTCCCACACATCTCCCTAAAAATATTTGGCACATTATGAAACATAAGACCCACCACCAGAGGCCACAAATCTTGCAACAAAAAAAAGGAAAAGACATTTATCTTTCACAAGAAAATTGGTTTCTTTGACTTTCTAAAAAATGTGAAAATAACTCGTTCAGTGATTTACCTGAGTACCTGATTTTTAAGTCTTCCCATACAAATGGGCCTCTTCGCTGTCCTTTACTGCATGCTTTCAGCCAGGGGTGTATCTAGTGGGGGGGACCGGGTGGCACTGACCCATTTGAAATTTGATTGCCACCTCATGTGGTTGACAGATCAGTGGAGGAAAACAGCAACATCTTTACACACTTGCCTTAATCTCCCTGTGCTTCTTCAACTAGTTGTGTTAATTCAGTTTTTCCTAACCCTGGTCTTCAAGTACCCTCACCCTGCATGTCTTAGATTAGAGGACACCCTACTTTAACACACCTGATTCAATTTAAATAACTTTCTTATCAAGTTCTTTGCAGCCTGTTAACGAGCCTTTATTTCAACATATTTAGAGATACCATTAACATGCTATTGAGATTGTTGTCATCCATCAACGGTGAACTGTGGTTAAAGGGGCCCCCTGAGACCTGGAAATCTTCTCTGCATGTCATATTTAGTTTTCATTGATTGTTTATATAGCGTAAATAAACTTAGTTAATCAACATTTTCACATTGAAGCTAAGAATTAGCTTTGTAGCGTGCTTAAATGTGCTGACCTAGCTAGCGCAGCATGATCCACTTCTATTTAAACAGGAGACTAGCAAAGCTGTAGAGGGATTTCAAAGAAGCTACAGCATGAAAAGGTAACTAAATATGCATGATTCTGCACAAGAAGATGAATGAAGGAGAAAGATAATTCTGACTTTGTTGCAAAGACAAAGAAGTCCGATCAGGCCTACACAGACCCTCGACCCAGTATGAGCTGAGTGGTCAGGCACACAGATCCAGTCTACTACTCCTCTACTACCACATCAAGCTCCAATTACTGCATCTAAAACACATTTTTAATGTGAAGATGCTTTATTTCTGTACCTTCTTTACCGCTCAATCTAATTCAGGTCTGTGGGAAGCCCAATCTAATCTATTTTAGCAATCGTCAAGTGAGAGGTAGTACACCTGGACAGGTTGACGTTCTAACAGGGCCAACACGGTGAAAAAAATAAATGTGCACCCCTGGGGACAATTTAGAGCATAATACACATGTCTTTGTGCAGTGGGAGGGAACTGGGGAAGCCACGCAGACACAGGGAGAACATGCTAACGTCACACGGACAATCCACTGGTCAGACCATCCCAAGCCAAACCAGCATTTTTCTTGCTGTGAGATAACAGTGATAACCATTTTATTTACTTTCTTACCACCTTATTAATAATTTCCTTTCTTAGTACATTATCCCCTTGATAATCCTACCCACCCCAGTCTAGCTCCGCCACTGCTTTCAGCCTTTTCTTGACACACCATTTCACATTTTGCTTTCATTGCAGAGGAATAATTGCTGACTTTGTGCTGCTAACTGCAGCATAAAACACCAAACAGTTCATGATGCATCAATATCTTTACCGTTCATCCAGAAAATGCAATTCCCAGCAAATCCCACATAATTTAAGTTCTCCTATATATCTGGCAGAGAGAGAGATGGAGCCACCTACTGATCATGACGGAAACTGTGTTCACTTGAGGGTTGAATGAGCACCTCCCTTTTCCAGACTCGGTCCTCGAGTCAATGTGAAACACTTGCTCCTGTCACAGAGAGAAAAAAAGTAATCAGACATTGTGGAGACAGACTGTTCCATCTGGTGTCCCATGATAGTAAAACAGGCTTTTTGAGTGAAATAAAATGTTTAAAAAGTGACAGAAGGCAGTTCGGCTGTAGTCTGCTTTACGTGGCCTGCATGGATCTATATAAACAGAAAGTCTGTGCTGATGTGTCAGAGAGAAACTTTCTATTTAATGTTAAACCACTGCCAAGTTTCATCACTGTAGTGGAGTAACTGTGGCAAAATAAAACAATTTCTGTTTAGATTTGGGCCTCTGGGCTTTCCATGAATGGGAATGCAGGGAATTTTAGCTAAGCAGCCGCATTCCAAGAATTTGTGTCTGTTTGCCAAAAGCTTTTGCAGGTGACCAAACTCAATTTGGTCCGCTCATCATCCATCAAAACATGTTGTATTTATCACTACATGACTTAGATATTTAGCTGACTCTGGGAAGAGATATTTAACACACTAAATATATACATTTCTATAAATATATGGGAATTTTTTAGGACTGGTAAAAAAAAAAAAAAACACAAAAGCTTTGTTGCAAACTACAAATTAGTGCAGCAAACTCTTACAATCCGGTGACACATTGACAAAGCGGTGGTCTGTGATGTCTGCTTTCCACTGCAGCACCTTTTTTTTTTTTTTAATCACAGATTTCTCTTGTTGAGACGCTGACATGTTTAAGCTCAGAGGCTGCAAACAGACCAGTCTCTTTCAAACAAAAACCCCAGAATGACGAAAGTCTCTGCAGAGAGGAGAAAGAGCCTGCTTCTTTTTGCTTATTGGCTTTTGGCAGCAGTGTGTTGTTCACTCTGTGAGCGCATTTCTCCTGGAGGGCTTCCCTGCTTCTACTTCCAGAGCTGCGTGGCCGGATATGAGAGCCCACGAACAGCCCTGACACTAGACCTTCACCTTATTTCTCTTATCCCCTCTCACGAGACATCCGACTCAGAGGAGAACGTGCCTTTGGAATCTGCACTAGCGTTAAGAAAACAAAAACATGCTGACATTTAACAAAGCAAATCACTGAAAACGTGTCATATTGAGATTATAACAATTTTCATATTCAAAATTCTTTCACACTCTTTACTGATTTTAAATTCTATTAGTGGTTAAATATCATCACAAAGCCTAAAGTATGAACTAAAGTGTTTATAAGAATAACAATAAGAAAGTATTTTTTTTTGTTGTGTTGTGGTTAAAGTTGTGCAGATGCATGGTTTATCGCTGTGAGAGTGCGTTTATTCAGTGAAATGAACCCACCTCTGGTCTGCGGCCCCTGTTGATGTACACACAGACAGGACTGTAAGCTCCACTGCCACACATAAACAGATGAGTTCTGTTATAAGGCTGCACCACCCGGATGAAGTTCCCACAGCCATGCTGGAAAGTTGGAGAGTGGTGCAAAATATTGGTTTAGAGTAGAAAAAGTCTGATATGTTTTTAAATTTCAGTTCAGGAAGTGAAACGGTGCGACAGATTTTCTGAGTAATAAAACACTCATTTCGGGTTACAGATCACTGTTAAATGTGTTGAAGTTCAGCTTTTACCTCAAAGCCGGTATATTTTTTAAGGACATTATGCGTCAAAGACAATTCAGAGTTCTGTGCAGGAGGTGAAGGAAGCAATAAAAACAAACTCGAAGAAGAAATTAAAGGCAATAAATTAAAGAAATAAAATGTCTGACATAAAAATTATAATGTGGGGAATTAAAGTTTAAACGTTTTAAACTTAACAAACCAGGAGATCCTGGATGTATTTTGGTCCCTAACCTTTCAGTGCTTTATAAACTAACTGCATAAAGCCAGTGTAAAGATCGGAGGACAGGAGTTAAGTGATCCATTTATCTGTGAGGAATCCAGCAGCAGCTTGAGGCTAATTTTGTTCACGGTTGAAATGCTAAATAATGCTAACAAACAGCAACAGAAGCGAACATGATTAGCACGTTTATTCGTCTTTCTGACAACTGAAAAAGGACAAATATACACAAAGTTTTGACCCATTCTGGCTTCAAACTTCCTTGATCTATATATACTTGTTTTTTGCAACACTAAAAGCAAATATAAAATAAAAAAAACATTAAATATCTAGTCTAGCTTCTAAGTACAAGCTAAACAAAGGGTCTCTGGCAGCATCCATATTAGTATTCCAGCTTCTCCAACATAGCAAACATAACAGGCTTTACTTTACTATGATGTCATTCTAAGATCCGACTTTAAATCCTCAGATTCAACTCAATGAATCAGTATGAGAGTTTTAGACAAAAGAAAAAATCCTTCACTCATTTTTTTACGTGTGACATTAAATAAAAGTTAACCTCTTAGTACAACCTGTCTCTTTTTTAGTTGTACAGAAAAGATGGATTATTTGATTTATTTTAAATGTATTTTTGTGTATTAAAAAATAAATGTGTTTTACTGAGTAAAACAAACTTAGTGGATAAACCTAAAGGACTGCACAGTGACTGTGTCGGTGTGCAGAATACACGTGTAAAAATGTTTGAAAAAGAAAAGAAATTGTGTCAATGTGACCCCGCCTAAAGGTGAGGCAGGCCAGGACCACCACCAGACCCCAGCGAATAGCCACCAACCCCAAGAACCGACCCCGGTCATTCCAAGAGGTGGCAGAGGGAATCCCCAGCCGGAGCCTCAGTGGACCAAGACTTGCAAACGCCCACCTGGCACAGCCACAAAGACAGAGACAGGTCCCCGAGTACCAAGAGCCCAAAAGCAATCTTAGCGGCTAGCTATAGCTAGTTAGTTACACTGAAAATCCCAGTAGCTTATAAAACAAGCTGCAGTGGCTTAGTTGGGAAGAAACCACTTAAAGTTAAAGTCTTTGATTTTCTGAATTGATTTTAAGAAATAATTTAGACATTTGCAGCAGCCTGTGCCGTATGGAAACGTGACAGTAACATTGCTCATACGGTACTGTCATTGCAAAAGTTCAGTTTAAAGCTGCTTTAGCATCTCGACGTAGCCGCTTAGCCAGGCTGTTGAATTCCACGTGACTGAATGATCAATGTGGGTGCAGACTAAACGCTGGCTCACAACAGTCAGTCTGTTTGCTGTGGTCGATATGAGTTTGATATAGCATCTCATGCCTCTTGTTATAGTCCAATGTGATACTCTTGAAAAACACACATAATACAATGTCATGTCATTTAAGGATGACAATGGCTATAAAGAAGTTTTATACATATTTACTTAGTCTCTTCTCCAGCTCATAAAATGCACTCAGGCTGCCATGTTAACTGATCTAGGTGACTGCCTCTATGTGATTCTGCTTCCTAAGGTGATACATGATCTGGCTTGGCAGGTGCTGTTTAGTAGCTTCTGCCAAACACTGGATATAGACTTGTACTGGCTCATTTTGTTATAAATTATTATACTTAGTCACTAACATAAAAGTCAGACTGTTATTCTTCATTGTAAATGTTAAATAATGCCAGTTTTTGACAACATTTAGACCCTTTAGGATCTATCATCCTATACAAGTGCCCTAATTTATAGTAATCTGGATCTATGGCTACTTTTGATGGATTCTTCCAAAGCGTGCACACTTTAGTTTTTAATTCTCTAACACCGCTTCCAGAAGTTGCAGTCGTAACAGTATCTCAATAAATAATGCACTGAATCAGATGTACCAGGGGAGAGATCCATTTCCTGGTAAAGCCAAGGCGAGCATCGGATCCAGAACGTGTTTATTGCTCCTGAATGTTTCTCCATACAAGGACATAATTCAAACTCATCTCACATGCTATGACTGTTGTAGCATCACATGCTGTGCAATCAAACAATCCCAGAGCTCACTGGTCTGGCATTGGTAGCAATGGAAACAGGGTGTCATTGGGGTGGCTTTAGGTGCGATTGATGACCAATCCCTCTCTGCTTTCACAGCCGAAATGGGAGCGCTAGACTTTGTGGCTAATTAAGCTTGAGTTGGCAGAAAACGAGTGGAAGAAGAAGGGAAAAAAGTGTGGAAAGGTGGGGAGAGAGGAGAGAGGAACACACATCCAGGGAACTGTCAGGAATTTAGCCAGCTGCTGCAGCTCACGGCCAGCGCACATAGCTCCACTGAGAGCTATGAAAGAATAGCAAATGCATATTTTACCATCACCCGCCCATCTCTGTTATTTATCTTCCTTTACTTTATCTCAATTTCCTTTCGTTTTAACCACTCATTCACCAAAAACACGTGTACGGAAGCCTGGTATCACCAGGTTTATTTTTTATCTCCTGCTTATTATCATTAAACAGACATGGTCTCAAATGCAAACTGGAGATCAAACTAAGTCGAAAGTTACCAGAAAACCAGTAGATTTAATTGATATAAATGTTTAAATTTGTCCTCTGTTGCACCCACTCTGGGAAAAACAACGTGTGGTCACTTTCTGGAGCTCCACTAGACCACAAACTGCACAGGAAAGTGGGCAACTTCATTCGTGCAGACCGGGAAAGGAGCCATTATAGATGGATGAGGATTCTGAGTCAAGTAAGAAAAAAGGTCCCTAAGAAAGTTGACAAGAGAAAATTCAACATGCTGTTGTAAAAATGAAAAGAATATTGAAAGAGCTGAGCAGAAAGAAGCAGGAGTGCAAAACGATGCAGATGATGGAGAGGAGGTCGCAGTAGCCCGCGTGTTTTAGGGAATCTATCTGCAGCATGTATTACTCAGAGCTGTAAAGCAGTTACTGGATCTGGATTTAACTTTATATCTGCACCCTGTTAAAAAGCCTCACTCCATTACTCCTGCAGGAAAATAGTCGATGGCTCTGGACACAACATGGAATAATGCTACAGCTAGGAAGCTAAGATGCTGTGCATGTCAGTACAATCTAATTAAAGGAGAAAAGATGCTGCGGTGGATTCAATCTAATGAGACTTGCTGCGTTGTTGGAAGCTTGTTTTAGCTGAATGCTTCTGTGAATTAAAATAGCTATGCTACTTAGATAAATATGCTCCGTCTACAAAGTTGTAACCCTTTTTGTTGTGGTTGAAGTAGACGCAAACTCACAGATGCAAGAGGAAAATCTCAGGAGGGTTAGGACTTCCATGCTGAAGTTTTCAGAAACATGTTTGAAAACAGCTGAATGTCATTAAGTATGATGACTTTATAATCAGTCTAGTGAGTCAGTCATCCACAGTGTTCATACATACAAGGATAGCATTCTTAAGCTAATAAGCTCAATAATTACCAAAAAATTCTTTGGTATTTTATAATTGGATGCTTATTTAGATAAATATTTGATAGGACATTTATTTTATGTTTTATTTACGAGAACACTTTGTATAAACGCCTTTCCTGTTCAGACAAAATCAACTAAATGCACCAGTAGGTGTGCTTACAGACACACTGCGTAACTTTTCAATCTTTTGTGCACATTTCTGGAGCATCCTGAGGCTAAGAACTGCACATCACAACTCATTTCTTCACTGACGGCGCGTGATGTTGCAGCTGAGTTTTGCTTCGTGCACCACGTCCCATGCTAGCAAGCAGGTAGTACAGAAACACTGGTTGTTTTGAATGTTCTTGGCTGATTCAGCAAATAAACATGACAGGATAATAATGGAGGAAGAGAGGAAAGAGACAGAAGTGATTGAAAAAAAAAAGGTTATATGAAGTTAACACATTTAACTGGATGATAATATACAGAGAGTATAAGCAGAAATCACAAGGATCGTATTATTACCAAAAATCAGATTAAGAGTATGACCTTATCAGTCCACCAACCCCAGGAATAACGGCATGAAAAGTCAGCTCAGGCTTAAAGGTTAAAGGAAATTTACCTCATAAATGTCATGCTCTGACCTAAACGGATGAATTTGTTCAAATAAAGTTTGCATTTCTTACTGTTGGGTCCTTTCCTGCCATTTGGCATTCTTCTATTTTGCTTGTAGATGCAGGCCAAAAAACCTGGAGATTAAAAAAACAAAAACACACACATGCCTCACAGTTAACACAAATATGCTCATCAGGTTTTATATTCTACAAACATTTTGTGGAAAATGAACACAAAAGATGGAAAAAGATTTCATTTTCCATTGAAATCCAGCTACAGTGATTACAACCTGCTTTGATATGCAGGAAGTGTGTTTTTCAAAACCAGAGAAAGAAGTTTAAAGGTTGGACTCAATGAATACGTTGAGTAAATTACTGGGAATAAATTAATGCGGAGCAGCTCTCTTTTCAGGAGCTTTTCCATCAATTTTATGTCTGTTTTCTCCACCGCGTTCAGGAGAGATCAGGCATTTTAACACTCAAAAATGACCCGAAAAATGTACAGATTGTAGCTAATGTGGGCTAATTTGCATCTCGTTGCACAGATTATCATAAAAACCGCAGTAATACTGAAAAAAAAAAGATGTTTCTATCATTATAAAGTCTCCTGACCTTTAACGCGCCATGGGTGATGTTATTGATGTCCATGGACAGAACATAGTCTTTGCAGCCCACGTACATCCTGTCCTGGTCTTCATTCATATGCAGGATCCTGTAGTCCATGGCTTTGTCTGATATGTTGTAGTGTTCAAAGGAGGGAGAGGTCTGCAGGTCTGATACACAGAAGAGAAAGTGTTAAAGGGAACATACAAATAAGCACTGACGAGAGGAATAAGAAACACATTTAATTTGATTTAATTTAACACAACGAGCTGAAAAGAAAACTCATACTATCATATTCAGATGGAAAGACTATTTACAAAATGTTCTCAAGGCGATTTGCAGCAACGACACTGTGCACGTAGAACAGAAGGCTGCTAATGTAGAATCCCTTTATATTCCCTCAAGTGCACTAAATCCTCTCTGTGTGCTGAAAACACACGCAGCAAGGAAAATAGTTGGTTTGCACACGGCTGTAGTCATGACCACTTCAGGTGATTCCGAGACAAGATAAAGTCAAAGTTTACAGATTAACCTAAGACCAAGGCCAAACAGAGTTTAGGCCAAGCCCAGACAGAAGCCAAAGAAATAAAGCAGCACAGTCTATTCTCCTCAAACTACTTAGTTTCAGTGAGCAGGGATCATCCTGATCATTCGGTGCAGGTTGTAGAGGCGAGACAAAATGTGTTTGAGAAAATATATGCGTTTAAATTGCAGCTTGTGATTCTCATCATATCAAAATGATGTTGCCCTTTAGAAAACAACAGGGACACATTTACAATTTACAGTTTACAACCATGGATTGGTGCACTATTATGTGTTATGGGTTCAAACACATTTGTAATAAATTCTCTATGTAGATTGAGCTCGATTGATTTCTTCTGGTTGTAAATAATAACAGATACTTTATGCATCCCCGGAGGGAAATTCAGTAATTCAGTAAATACATGCATCTTCCAAGAAACACTCTCTCTTATTACCGAGACAACAGCGTTGAATTAAAATGAAGGCTTTGACAGATGCAATCTGTTAAATGTAATTACAGTAAACACCTGGTACTTTACTCTCATTCTTTTAATTGAACAGTAAAAGCCTTAAGTCTGACTCCACATCATGTGATACAGTAAAGCGAGTAAATAAAATGCTGCTAAGTCTTTCCCATACATTGGTGTGTTCACACAGCCGGAGTAAACATCCTCACAGTTATTTTCAGCCTATTTACTGCACAGATAGACATTTTCACCAATACCCTCAAAGACTTCCACTGTTGAAGCCAAACTCATGCATATTCATCACTTTTTTAATCTACAACCAGCAGTAGGGATTGTGGGGGAGGCGGTGTGGATCTACACCCTCTATTTCCTCCCTGTATTGACCCTCTGAGCTCTCTTTGTATCCCCTCCTCTAATCAACAAACAGGTTGTCCTGCACTTTGCTTCAATCCCTCAGGCTAAAGTCACATTTTCATTATTGTTTTGCATATGTTGTGGAGGCCTTTTATCTTGATAGAAAGTGGCTTTTTGTGGCAACCCCTCGCTCCCATCACAGCTCAGTTCTTTTTAGTTCAATCTCCATGTAAAGCCTGAAGTGTTTAACTTTCCATAAAGACAAGTTAACTACTTTGAGGACAGCCGAGTTTCCCACGACTCTTCGCTCTCCTCTTCAGTTCTGTTTATATGAATTGCTTTACATCTCAAAAGTGTGAGTTGAGTATTTTTAACAGTGTGCTGTCCAGACTGAGAGCATCTGCAAGTGACGCTTTTTCAAGCAGATCTGAGACTTCTAAAACATCTGTCGCATTGTTTCAGGCTGCAATAAGGATCGCATCACTAATAGCATCAGGGATGCTAAATTAATCTTAACCCGGAAAGGCTGATGATGTTACATTTGATGAGCTGTTTTATATGGTACTCCTTATATGAAAATGACGTATTGGATACGCTTTATAGAAACCTTTCACCCTTAGGTTTGGTCATTTTCCTTGTTAGTAAAACATCTGTCTAAAATAGAAATGTCTGAGAAAAGAAAAGCTATTATTTGTTGGTGTTTTATGGTGGTAAAACCAACATAATGTCCCAGAACAAAGTAGGCATCAGCATTGCATTCTGCCTGTCTGTGGCTTGTAAGTCTACCAGAGTGATGACATAGTGTGACTGTTTAACTGGGTGAAAATGTTTGATGTTTAAAGCCCAGTTCCAAAGAAGTTGTGATGCTGTGTAGATTTTATTTCCTATCTTTTACAATTTCATTGAAAATATTAGCTCATTTTTCAATTTGATGGCAGCAACACGTTAAAAAACAACAAAAAAAACACAGTGTTTGGGGTTTTTAGGGTGAAATGTGTTCACTATGGGCTTTCTGAGACTTTCCAATACGTTTTAAGGCAGTTGGGAGAAATACAGGGAGGATGTTGTGACCTTCAGGCTTGTCCCGTGCACACAGAGATTCCTCCCGATTCTCTGAAGTAGCCTAATGCAAAGTAGGGATCATCACCATCTATAGATGTTGAAATCTGAAAAAACAACCTAATGGGCAAAGCTGATTTCAGAAAGCACTTTAGAGTTTTGGCACAAGTTGGTAATAATAAAGTTTGTTTACATTCATCCAAAACCTTTAGAAGAAGTAGAAAAATATTGTTTTTGTTCTGTTCTCAGCTTCTTTTCAGAGTCAATAGTTTTCCAGTCTTTTGATGCTCCCATTCACAGATGTGTTGTCATCAAATTCCAAGCATGCTATTATATTCCATAAATTTTTTACATCAATTATTATATCTAAAAGTTCTAATTAGACAAAAAATGTTACCCCCACTGATGAAATCATATTATTTTTATGTGTCAAAAAGGCTCATAAAAATCTACTTAAAAAGAGGCGTAGAATTGAAACAATCTCTTTGTGATAACCACAAAAGCAAAGAGCAACTCAAGATATTTTGGCTAGTGTCGCTAAGTTTTGATAGCATAAGCTAGCTACCTGGAACTGTCTAGTAAAAACAAGAAACAATTCACATTTGATTTCATTTTTTAAAAACTTGTATTTACAAATTGCCAAAGTTTTCTTCTGTATAAACAAATGTCACTAATAGTTTAGCATTTAATTAGCGCATTTGTAGCATTTTGTAGTTGTTAGCATATTAGCTTTGCAAGCAAGAACCTTATTGAAAATTTTCCGATGTGAAACTCTAGATTGTATCTTGTACAATTATTAAAAAAGATTTGAAAACTCTATAGGTAGATCTTTGTTTAAATAAAACTTAGATTCTAAGAAGGCTTTATGTAAAATAAGAAAATGCTCTCACTTTCTGACAGAGCTCCATCAGAATATCCTACAAATTGCTGCAAGGGGTGTGGTAGGGGTGAAATAAGTGCTTAATATTATGGTGAACTTTGAATTGTTTTCACAGCGGGGAGAAATAGAGGACTTTCATGTTCCCTTGTGAGGGTAGAAGGCCAGCTAAGCCTGCTGCTAAGATGGGACACAGCAGGGGTGGGTCACATGGATCCAGCTTACAATCTGAAACCCTCTGGAGTGCACATGCTGCTGGATATGGCCTCTTCTCTGTGTGCTGCTTTGAATCTCACACAAACATGAGTCATGGCTGCAGAACTGCAGACTCTCATTTAAAGTTTAACTTGCCAGATGGTGCACCTGCTAGCAGAGAGAGGAGCGCTGCTCCATGCAGCCAAGGACGTTTAATGAGACCGGTGTTTACTGAATGTAATCGTAGTATGAGGTGGACTAATCTGGCAAGGTGTGGAGTTCAACTTCATTCTCTCAAATCCTCTGAATAACTGTATTTGACAGGCCTAACGTTAATCTCTCATACAATGACGTCAAAGATTTTATCAAAGCAGAAAACAAAAGCTGGAGTGCAGCTATTTTGTTTATATCCGTAGGTCGTGGGGAAAAAACTGGACCACATGTCGTTCATTAGATGTGTGTTTATGTGCATTCCTCATCACTGAGATCACATAGAGGGAGGACTGTCAATACTGAGTGAGCACATCATTACAGAGGCATTGTTGAGCATCAAGGTGCTTCTCATTTATGTGCTAAAATGAGGATTTATTATGGAATTTAGGCAAAAAAAAAATAAAAACACATTCAGTCTGAAGAAGTAATGAGTGATGAAATGTCTTGTGTTGAATTCCTGGTAGCATTTTTACTGGTGGCAAAAACCTTTAAAAGAACGAAGAGAAAAGAAAATAAAGCATGAGCATGACAGCTTGAGGGTTTTCTATTATGAATGTGAGGAGGTAGGGCTTGTACCTCCCTGTGGACTTCACAGCAGTCTTCTGAGTCCCACTTTTGACTTTGAGCTTTGACCCATGATGCCCCAGTAGCTAAACAGCAGACCAGTCATTCAATAATCCCATCTGATCGATGCAATGGACAGTGGAGTGGAAAGGGCAAGGTGGTGGTTAAGTATGTTATGTGACCAAGTGAAAGCAGCACAAAAGGCTTTTGTTTGGCCAAGAAACTCCAGAGGTCATTCAATATTAAACAACAGACTGCTTTCTCTGCAGCAGATCACATGTGCAGCCAGCATTCCTTGTATGTTGGTTCATCTCAGCTGGCAATAAGCAAGAGACAAGGAATAGTTACATATCACCAGCCAATCACAAAGCAAGCAACTACGCATGATGTTGCTGATTGCTCGGGCCAATTCGGGATCACCAGTTAACCCAACCACCAATCATTAATAACAAAAACACCTTAGTGCATTTGGACTTTCCATTTTTGAGGTGCAGAAGAAGAATCTGCCCAGCTAATGGCCGCCTTTCGAGGAAACCTTTGCCAGGACGGCACCATCATGCCCAGTTTCTCAGGCTTTCAAGAAGCAGCGGCAAAGCAAACCAGTGAACTTTGGCTGCAAATAACATTGAATAAATACCACTAAATGCAGGTGAGACCAGTTGGCCTGGGGTGTTTCAGCTGATCTTAGGCTTTCTGGGACTTTGTTCCAGATATGTAGAGCATAGAAGCTGAATGAAGCTTCTCCATGTTTGCATCTGACTCTGGGGACTGATAAAAGATCAGATCCAAATGATCTGAGAGATCTGATTGGTTTATACTGGGACAAGAGGTCTCTGATGTACTTTGGTCTAAACCATTCAGAGCTTTACTGAAAGTCTGTCTTCTGATGGAAAGGCTGCCAGTGTAATGATCTCAGAAATGGACTGATGTGGTCCCCTGTCTTGATCTTGGTGAGGACACTCGCAGCAAAGTTCTGCAGCTGCAGGTTTATAATAGATATTTTGTGGAGACCTGTAAAGACACTGGTACAGTAATTAAACAGGCTAAAGATGAAAACATGGTAAACCAGGTCCTGCTGTGACACCAGATCTTCTAGCCTTCATATATTAAGGTGATAGTAGGCTGACTGTTAATATGTTTTGTTTTGTTCTTGATTTTTTTTTTTTTTAATGGTCTGAGTCCATCACTAAACCCTGATTTTTCGATTCTGTGTTGTAACTAATGCTGTTATTCTGAATTACCTGACCCAGTGGCAGCATGTTGATGTGAAATAGAAGAAGTCCCAGGGTGGATCCTTGGGGATCTCCACATGTAAGTCTTGCTCAGCTGTAAAGTTACCTAATGACACAAAATACTTCCTGTACATTAGTACAGAAAGGCCCACCCAGCACTCAAGTCATAGTAGTAATATATTGTGGTCTACTGTATAAATTGCAGCACTGAGCTCCAGTAAAACTGATACCAACATTTTTCCATCATCCATAAACATATGTCATTAATAACTTAGACAGAGCAGTCCCAGTGCTGTAGTGTTGTCTAAAACATGTCTGGATGACATCATAGCTGTTGTTTGGTGTTCAAATAAAATTGACCTGAAAAACAGCTTTTTCAGATCTTATTTAAAAAAAATAGAAGATTTGAGATTGACATATTATTTCCAGATAAACTACAAATATTATATACTATAAGTGTCCCGAAGAAAATTCACATGGAAAAAAAAATAGCTTAAGATCAAAACTGGATACACGTTGGATACTCCGGGATTAAAATCAACAGCACGGTGTATTTTTTTAGTCACTATTGTATGGCAGAAATGAACTCTGAGGCAACTAAACTGTGACCACAGTGATATTTAAATAATCTTTTTTTAATCCCCACAGGAGGTCCTTGCTCATGTGTACACAGACTAGAGTATTATAACCCAGGAAGGCTTAAAGTTCGACATCCTTCAGTGGTTTTAAAAATTAGCATCCTCTTTCAAAGAACTGTGGTGACAAGCAGAGTGGAAATAGCAAAAAAGTACGAGGGACTTATAAAGCCCATTTATGGCAGCAATTACTGAGCTCTCTTCTCAGCTTTTTTGGTTGTTGCTGTGATTATACAGTACAGTACATCCAGGAATGGAAAAAAACTACAGCCACAATGAGGCTCTGCTCAATTTCTCGATCTTTTCTGACAAACATTTGCCCCCAAAATTACTTCCATGGATGTAATTACTGAGTTTTAATGCAATTCCTGTGGCTGTAAACAACAGAGCTATGGTTTCACTGTGGGATGTCAATACAAGGAGTGGTTTGTTGCAGCCTTGTCAAAAATGAGAGATTCACAGTTGGCTGGAAAATATAAGGGATCTATTAGTTCTGGAGATTTTAGAAGCTGGTGCCAACTGCCTGAACTGATATTACCCCAGCAGCAACAGGATTCTCCTCCAAGATATTTAAAAAAGAGGAAAGACTGTCAAAAAAAAACTTTATTGTCACAGTTGAACCTGACAGGAATAGCTGGTAACAACAGTCTTACCTGGTAGGTGCTTAGTCTCTGCAGGATGAGGTGAGATAAATCAACAAAATGGGATTATTTTGTCAGGATATGGGATTATTCATTGTACTGCGGGGATTAAACATGGTGTCTGGAGTGTTGGATTCTTCTTCTTTTCTTTTTTTAAATCAATACAAGTCTAACCAGAAGCCAACGTATTCTTTCTTGCACCTCATTAAAAACACTCCAAAATGGGATAGTGAGCCAATTACAAGCCAACCTCAATGTTTCCAAATGCAAATCAACCCTCATCAATTGGCTTCCCACCTGAAAGGCCAACATGCATACATTAACTCCATGCTAATGAGGATGCTCGCCATTTAATTCAAGGGGAATCCACTTTGGTTGTCAGGGACAGCTGGTAGAGGGGCTACGATCACCCATCTCAGTAAATATTGAAGCAAGAGCTTATCTGACTTTAAACCTGCTGCTAAATACCATTGCTCTTAGTCTGGACGATGCGAAGAGCTCTTGAGTTCATTTCTGGATGGCTGGACTTACCTAATACATTGCAGACAAACCCACACATACTGGGCCAGTTAAAAACTTTGTCTTGGCAACTGACAAGTAACCCATAGTGATAAAAAAAGTCTGCCCTCAGAGCATTTACTCAGAGTATTTTTATACAGTATGAGGTGATCACTTGTGCAGTGTAAATATGGCTGAGAAGTTAAGGTGTCAATCTAGTAGGGAAGACCACCCAAGACGTCTTGCGCTGGCTGACAGAGTCGTCCGATTGTCTGTCCAACCAGCATACTCTACATTCTCCGACAGGCTACTTTGTGCACTTCAGATGTTAAAAAAAAAAAGAGGCGTGCATAAATGTACTGCACTGCAACACAGAAGCCAGGCCGGGCTTCGACAGGGAGGACTTTTTATCTGCCGTGTCGTTGTCAAATGCCAATTATCTGTAACCAGACATTTCTGATGGGAATCATATGAACTGCACGGAATACTGTAATTCCCATATGCTGCCTCCTTTCCACTGCAGACACGGTATCCAAATATGACACGCGAGCCTTGATTATACGTGCAGAGTGATGTTGTCCAGCGCTAATGTAATGGAAGGTCTCATTGCATGGCTGACCTGCGTAGGTTAAGGCTAATATTCCCAGTAAGATTTGAAACTTGATATTACAAACAGCTCAATCATGCTCCCCCTTCAGCAGGGTAGTTTACTTTCCCAGTGCCCCAATTAGCACCTAACCTTCTCTTTACATGCTACCGACAGTCAAACCCACTCGTTCTATAGTCACCATGCCTTTTAAACGGTGACCTCTCACCTGCAAACATCAGGGTCCTCTAGATGCCTCACACCCCCTGGAGGCAGTAAATCTTCATGATTTTACCATCAGGGAGGCTGTCGTATAGGTTGTCACAGGGCGAGGTTGCTTGCAGGAGATATGGGTCAGAGAAATTCCAGTGCTAATGCGTTTACTGGTCATGGAAGACATCCAAAAGGGAAATGCAAAACCAAGTTCTTGTTATCTTTTACTGCTTTCTCCAATAAGGGATTTCTCTTTTTCCCCCATTTTTTATTGACTCAATCTAAAAGATTAATTTATGGTGTTAAGCTAAATGCGTCACATGCATCGAATAATAAAGAAAGATACTAAAATGAAAAATTCTGTTTAACTTGGAGGGATGAACGGTCTCCGATGGTGACGGAAGGTCAAGATTTGCTGCAAGGACAACAATGACTTAAGCACCTGCTGCCAGCTGGTTGAGAACTCAACCATATTTTCCCATTAATGGGAAAAGAATCTGCACATTGCGAAGTAGAGATCAGATCAAGTTTTTGCCACACATTACACAAAATGAGACAGAAAATGAGACAGAAATGAAAACATAAATGAAAAGATGGTTTGTGATTAGGACCCACTTGTTTGAGCCGGCGACCATTGAAAACAGCTCAACACAGCAAGTAAGACAGCCATGGAGGTACGGTCAGTCTCAAGCTGCAACTTAGCCATCTTCAACATCTGCCTCTCCTCATCAGTCACCATGCACTGCTAGCTAATAGCAATTTGTGTGTCTGTGTGTCACTGGACTGCTTTGATAGCACTTTGTATCAACAAAGCATTACGTCACATGGTCCATTATTAGACGCTAATGTGCAGTTATAATGTAAAACCGAGTCAGGAAGCGCTGCCTTGTTAGCAAAGAATGAACATAATGGTGGAGACAAAACCCTCCTCCTGGCTTGGCAGTGTTACCCTTTGACCTTTTGATCTTTGATTGACCTTAAAAGACCATGCAAGCTATTACCCACCTGGTGATATCATCTCCATTTGACTTCAATGTCTAAAAGGAAATAAAATCTTATAAGAGAAAAGGTTTATTTAAGCTCTTAACCTCATACAAAGGAGGCAATAAAAAACCCTTTTGTACTAAAGGGATCTTGATATTAAATGCCTGACATCCAGGAAAAAATCAAAGAAAGACAGAGGTTAGGTTGTGGTGGCTGATCAACAAGAGTTGGTTTCTGTGGTTTGTACCAGAGCGTATTCCCACTACTCCAAACAGACCCATACTATCCACAAATGTGGACAAGGGTTTGTTTAAAGTGGATCGAACAGCACCTATATGAATGTACCTCCTGCTAAGTCTAGCACAGTTACTGATGAACACATTCTTTCTGTATGAACAGTATTATTCTCCCAGTTATGGGTGAATTATGAGGGTGACCAGAAGTAGTAATGAATCATGAAGGGGAACCAGTATATTTGCTCTCACACCTGGTTCCTGATGTCTATGCTTGGTTCTGGTTAGGGCTGTGGCCCATCTGGCTCATACCAGAGCAGAGCAGCTCTCATTGAATTGCAGGCATCGTTTTAATCAATCCCTCGGACAGGGTCTGTGTGCAAAAATCTCCATTACGCCCAGAAAACCCCATTCAGCCCCGCTATTCTCAAATAAACATCTTTTTTTGGCTCAATATCCACACTGTGTTCACTGTATTTCTGTGTGAATTTTGCGTTGAATATAGAGGTTTGCCAGAAGGAGGTGAGACGGTTGATGAGGTTAAATGATCCTGATCGTAAACACAGACCACTGCAGCATCTGTCAGCCAGGAGGGATAAATGGAGCAGGTTTTCTGACCCCCACAATGTAGAGAATGTCATTTTGGCAACAACCGAGCCGAAACGGTAAAAGGAACAGTAAGCAGTGTATAACTGTACAATATTCAGTGAATAGCAGTTTCTTCTACACACTGCTCCTCTTTTAGTTGTCAGCGTGTGAAAACACATCGTTGTAGAGAATATCATGTGTGTGACAGGCATTAAACACTTGTAGTTGCACAGTGTTGTAACCTCACACACAGGAAGTTACAGTACTTTAATATTATATTGTTTAGGCAAAACTATTTTTTAAACAGCAAAAAAAAAATTCTTTTAAATTTAAGGAAAAAATACCCAATATTTAATCATAAATTGAAAATATTATCTTGCCTATGTTTTTTTTTTATTCCCTCAAGATTAATTATTTGTATATATATATATTTTTTTAATTTATTGCCTCTAGTTTTTGATAAACTGAAGAGTTTGGATATTATTTGATCATAATAAATAAAAAACAATTAAAAAAAAAAAGCTATGCCTTACTGTAAACATACCACATTGTAGAGCGTTGGGAAAAGCCTTTTTGCCAGAACACCAGACTGACTGTGACACGCTTTGAGTTTGATCAGACATGTGCCCGACTAGTACTGGTGTTTTTTCTGATAATACTCCTGACATGAAGAAGCCGACTAGCTTATTGGCACACTGCGAGCTTGAGGCAAAGCACGTTTATTAGTGTAGCACATGCTGTATTGCACATGTCATGTACAAGTAAAAGCTCTTTACATAAAAGCATTTTAGCATTAAAGGGAGGCAGGACACATTTAAAAGAAACTTTACAAGGAAAAGAAATAAATTTGATAAAAAGAGGGAAAAAAAGCAGTTTGAATAAATCCAGCTAAAACATCCATCATCTGAGTTTAAGAGTTTTAAACAGTTTCTTTTAAGCTCAAATGTTTTAACTTGATCCAGTTTTTAATTCTGTTTGTATCTAAAGAGCTTAATTTGTTGAATTGTGCTTCTTGTTTTTCACGTTTAAACGTTTCTGTGATGCATTTTAATGCCCATGTTGTTGAATTTTGCTTTACGAATAAAGTTGCCTTATTCCACTTTTAGCAGAGTCACAACCTAATGGTTTATATTTTTCCTGTGTGAAAAACATCCCATCAGTGTACCAGTGTACCACAGAAGAGGAATTTAAGCAACCCATAAGGAGTAATTATCTTTTATCACACTGGGTATCCCCAAATAGACTTGCTGTCAGGAAAGGCTTGTGTTAATTATCGAGACTAGAAAGGCACCACTTCAGAGTTTATTATTCTGGCTATAGCTGCATTTTATAATGTTTACTGTGTGGTTTTTGTGCTGTATTTTTTTTCTCAAGAATAGAAAGTAAGCTGAGTAAATGCAGGAGGAATGTTAAAGACTGCAGCTTCTCCATAGGAAGTGGGGGTGTGAGGGGAGTCCCATGAACCTGCCTTACCCCTGGATTGGGTTTCAACAGTGTCACCAGAATATTTAAGTCTTCACCAATCCACAATGCTAGTTCACTCTGTTTCATCTGAAGATAATGATTTAACCACATCAGTTAGCTTTCAGACTCAACAGGTGCTGCATCACCTGATCTTTCTCCCACTGCTCGTCTCCTCACTTTATTCATTTTACTGGAACCTTTGGCTTGAGCTCACACTCCCAGAGTTCTTCCCTTGGCCCAGGCATCCAGTGTTTTTGAAAGAAAAACGAGCCTCCACCTATAGAGGCTCTCAACATCTGCTGCTCCACCATGCCAAGCTCTTTCCAAGAGTTCACAATGATTTCTGACTCAAGCAAACTTGCATCAACTCAGCGCTCCCTGAAGTGTTAAATCAAAGCTGGAATGTAAACGTGCACCTGATGTTGGCTTTAAAAGCCTGAATAAACATCCTCCTCTCAACTCCTTCCCTGCTGCTCTTGCCCATAAATCCCCTCTAAACATGAAATACACACTTTACTCTATTAAACTCATTAAAAATTAAGGACAGAAGCTGCGGAGAAATTTCTGCAATTTGAAAAGCAACAATCTCCCTGCAGCAAAAAAGACGCAGTGAGGGAAATAAAGATGTTCTATCACACACTCAGAGAGGTGTGAAGGTGTAATTGGGAGACATGCCCCCCCACCCCAGAACTCGCTGGTGGACACCAGCGGTGAGGAACGCCGTCAAGGTGAAGAAGGAGTCCTATCGGGCCTTTTTAGCCTGTGGGACTCCGGAGGCAGCTGATAGGTAACGACAAGCTAAATGGTATGTGGCTTTGACGGTCGCCGAGGCAAAAACTCTGGCACGGGAGGAGTTTGGTGAGGCCATGAAGAATGACTTTCGACCGGCTTCGAGGAGATTCTGGTCCACCATACAGCGCCTGAGGAGAGGAAAGCAGTACTCCATCAACACTGTCTACAGTGGAGATGGGGGGCTGCTGACCTCAACCCGGGACGTTGTGTGTCGGTGGAGAGACGCTGGACTGATTACATCTTGGGACTGGGAACGCCTCGGGATCCCCCCAATAAGCTGGTGAATGTGGCTGGGGAGAGGGAAGTCTGGGCTTCCCTCTTTAGGCTGCTGCCCCCGCGACCCGACTATAGATAAGTGGTAGAAAATGGATGGATGGTAAATGGACTCATACTTATATAGCGCTTTTCCAGTCTTATCAACCACTCAAAGCGCTTTACACTATGTAGCCACATCCACCCATTCACACACACACTCACACCCCAATAGGCACATCGGGGGGCTAGTTGGGGTTCAGTGTCTTGC
>JBAMIG010000025.1:16627533-16640714 GCA_037177335.1 Kiunga ballochi
CTTCAAACTGTCCCACATGCATTCAGAAGTCTGTACTCAAGCAGTCCAGCTTCAGATCCTGAAATAAACACTGAAACTTCATAATTTATTTACGATTTTGCATCACACTTGAGAAAAAACAAAAATGTTGATATTTCACCTCCAAATTAGTCTCAATTTTATGTGTTTTATTTGAAGATGGTCCTGGTATTTGAAGGCCCTAAGCCAGTGTTTCTTAACCCTGTTCCTCGAGTACCCCTGCCCTACATGTCTTAGAGGCAACCCATACCTTAACACACCTGAAGGGAATAAATGCTCGTTAACAGGCTACAAAGAACTTGATGAGAAAGTTCATTAATTTGAATAAGGTGTGTTAAAGTAGGGTTTCCTCTATGACTTGCAGGGTATGGGGTACTTGAGGAAAAGCAGTGAGAAACACAGTCATAAGGGAATGGTGCTTATTGCACTACAAGCCATAAAAGGTGGCACCATTTATTCCATTCACTCAGCAATGCTTCCAGAAAGCATTACCCTGCAAGTTTTTTTCTCTCCATCAATCTCCAATCTTTGGAGACCTGGTGTCTGTCCATGTATCCTGTACAGGTCGTCAGCCCTTTACAGAACTAACCAAAAAAAAGAACGGTTTGTTGGCACTGCATGGATCTACATGACTTTTTAAAGTGTAAGGAAGCCTCCATACCACAGCTACCTGCATGTAGAGATAATAGGAACTCCATAGTTCTTTTTCTGTGAACTCAAACTGCATTTGCAAGTGGATTAAAAGAACGGCCAGCAAAAATATCAGCATTTGCATTTGTTAAAGTATTGGAGCATGTGTGAACAGTACCCTAAAATTAGAAGTGAGGAAATATAAGGACTGCAGTACAGTGGTGGCAACTACTGGTCCAGAAAGTAAAAATCCTATACAGCCTGTGAAAAGACCTGTTCCAAACATACAGGTAGATCCAAAAATATAGTTTTTCACTGGATTGCACACCTCGGCTGTAGTGCAGATGAGAGGTAATAATAGGCAGGAAGCAAACATTTCCGATTTAAGCAGAGAAATTATGATATTTAAAATTAAATTGAGGACAAAGAAATTCAGTTTCCAATATGGTTTTTGCTTATAAAATAAAAAATTTAATTTTTTTTTCCTCCTTTGGCAAAGAAAACAGAAATTTCCAGTACAAATAATCAGTCTTGTAGATCCAGGGATGCTTACATGCTAGAGTGGAGGAAGAGCCAGATGAAGAGGACAACATGTCTCTTAAATCCCATCACTTACTGTATTCTTGCAAATGTACCTCTTATAAATATGGATGAGGTAAATATGTGCAAAAGAGCTGCAGGAAAAGAAGTGCTACCGTCATCCTCTTGTTCTCCGTCCCCAACAGGACAAGAGCGGCTTAATTATTGATGGATGCAGGTGCTGTCCTGCCTGGAGGGGGGGCATGAACTTCTGCTGGAGGAAGAAGTGACTCGTTGGTAGCTACACCACCCGCCTTGTTCAAACCTGCATCGCATGAGTGACCCGAAATTCGGATTTTATTTATTTATTTTTGGAACAGGAGGCGGATTCTCTGATCTCATGGCTTATTGATGCCCAATCAAAAATTGATGGGTGGAGATAAAAAAGTAACATTATTTCTATGAAATGTTTTAGTTTGAGATATAGTGTACAAATAGGCTGAAATGTGTGTTTTGTTGAGGAGAGGAGCCTGACTCGCATACAGCTGAGGTGGAGGTGCTGTTCAGGTGCATGAGGATAACATATGGCAAACACAGGAATGAGATCTTTTTGGCTGCACTTGAGAGCAATAAAGCAGCATGGGGCGCATCCAAATGGCCCCAGCCGAGGCATCGCAGCCTCTACTTTACACAAAACCTCCCCACTGCCTCTTCTATCCCATCCCCAGATCCATGGTGAGCTTCTACCTTTATTTTAATACATTGGATGTGATTAAGGCTCGGTTCTTTATAAGCAAACTGCAAGTTTTTCTTTGAATATTGTCTGTGAAATGGAATATTTTACCCATTCAGACCCGTGTCCAAAGCAAAAGCCCACTGCTTCCTATGAGGGCAAGCCAGGCTTCACCGCTACCTTATTTATTTTTTCTACTGCTCCTGAATTTTTCCAGGTCAGACATCAGACTTGAAGCATGTTTATCTGCTAATCGAGTCCAGCCACACAGGGATAAAGTATAAAAAAAGGGAAAATAGATCAACTTGCCGAGTTTCCAAGCTGTTTTTTTTTTCAAATTATTTTATCGTGGCATTGCAAGCATTTCCAAATGAGCTTAACTCACTTTCCTCATTACCTGAGATGACATGAATCCATCAGTTATTATTATTACTTTGTTACATTTTTATATAAGTGAAGCCTTGCATTAGATTGTATCCACACCTAACCGAGATGGTGATCTCTGAGAAAGAGTCTCCTGAATGGAAACGCACAGCTGCTAAACTCATTGTCAGGGGAGTCAGTCTGACATCCCACGAGGCCACGTTTAGACACTTTGCTTCGCCACGCTGAGGGAGATGAATGAGCTCCCTTCCACTCTTCCTCACACCCATGGAGCTCTGTGGAGGTCCCGTGCATGAAAGGGGTCTGCCAATAAAATGGTGCATTACCCGTTTGAGCAAAAATAATAAATAGTTCAATTAATTTTCTTGGGCGCTTCAGCCCAGAAATTCCAGAGCTGGGTTTGACAGGAATCTCTGCAGCCGTAATTAAATGCCTCTGCACAAAGGAGGTCAGTGCAGTGGGTGAGAGGAGAGTTGTATCCAGTGGTATGTCATGATAATTGTGTTTATTGTGCTCATTATTTGGCTGAGAGCCTGATGAATTTTCCATCTTGGCATTGCAGAGGCTCCAAACTAATATTGATAAAAGTGGAAAGTGATTTGTGCATTGCCACACAAGCAAAGTACACCCCCTCCTGTTTTTGGACTCTCCCTTAATGCTTTAAACATATTGAACGCAATTCAGCCACAACTTACTGATGGAACGGGGTTTTCCCATTTGGACCTTTTCTTCTTTTACAAAAAAAAAAAAAAAATCCTGACAACAGAGGAAGAGTACAAACTGCAGTAAGTAAACAAGTTGCTTTGTGTCCCGGCTGTAACAGGACAGCATGCATATACCACACCCCGTCTGTCAGCCGCTCTGTTCCATCACACGCAGGAGCAGCTAAGAGGATATATCTGAACAACTTAAACTGTTTTATTTATATCTAAGAAACTGTACACTTAAATATGACAATGAAATCTCCAGGACATAATTAAGAGGGTTAATTCTTTCAATAAAAATCCTTTTCCTGGAGTATTACCTTCAGGATAACTTAGAAAAATCATGACTCATTCTGGAAAATCATGCTGATTTAAAACAATCTTCCAGTATTCTCATGTTATCCTGCTTAATTTCAGGGAAGCATGAAGTGACTCCATGTTTAGGTTGAGTTTACTTCCAGCTCTTCTCACCGGTGGGACTTTTGCACCTGTTAGCCTGCTGCCCACCAACTCCTCTCTGCATCCACGGAGAGATCTGCACCACTATAATAAACTACAGCACCCTGACAGACAGGTTCGATCAGACTCACCGTCCAGCCGCGTCCTCTAGTCCTGCTTCCAGCTGGAGAAGTCTGCTCCACCAAACCAGGCCTGGATTCAACCCTGTCCTTCCTGTAACACTTGTTTCCAGTTTCCTCCAGTGACACAGAGAGGAAAAATGCAGCTATTCCATCTAAGAGCTCAGGAGCAGACTTGACTGGAAGAGAGAGAGAAAGAGAGAGAGAGAGAGAGCTCAGGAGAGGAGAGGAAAGAGGGAGGAGAACGATCAGACAGAGGGCTGGTGTCCTATTACAATCTCCTCTAAAGTCCCCCTCCTCCTCCCCTTCCTCCTCCCTACCCCTCCTCTTCACCATCGTCCTCCTTCCCTCCGTTAACTAGACAGCAAACAGATCACTTTAACAGCTCAAAACATCAGAGGTGGAGGACCCTTACCTCACACAGTGAAAGGGTGAATCCCAAAAGGTCAGACTCATCCATCACTGCTTTTTATCCCACAACCAAACAGTCTCCATGTTGTGAATTAAATCCGACATTTATCATTTAGTTTTACTCAATGACAACAACATGGATTTTAGGTAATCAGAGTAAATTTGTTCCGAAAAGTATAAAGAAAAGAGGCCAAAAACATGGGAACATAAATTCAGTCACCGGGAAAATATGCTGCCATTTTATTTTAACCAGGGTAGAAATAGGAAAATAAAACTCATCTGGTATCAAATGCAAGATGACCTGGATGTTCCTCACAAGCTGTTATGTCATCCTGCAGGTCACATGACGACAGACACACCGTGCTATTTTAGCCGAGGAATGTTCATACGATACGTGAATTTTTGGCTTCCAGAAACGTGCCAAGAAAGTGGACAACAATGTAATGCACACCTCTAATAGCTAAATTAAGCATTCTTTCGCACATTTATCAAGTTCCCCATTTCACATGGCTACCCTACCATGCGCAGCCACAACTGCATGAGGGCTTTGTGGTTTGTAAATTACCATCGATGGTTGCATGTAAGGCTCCTTTTTGTGTGTGGACTCAGGGACTTAGTTTGTAGTATGCACTGCATACAAACTACGTCCTCTGTAGAAATCAATGTGCTGGCTGTGTTCAGAGCTCTTTTATGCAGACACTATATAAAGAGGCACGTGTAACATAGTTTATGCAGTGCATCTGAACATGTGTGTGTATTCTCACACAAAAAGCAATCAGTGGGATTGTCATAGTGTTTAAAGGTTGCAGTGGGGGAACATCTGCAACATCTCCTTTTAGCAGCATGCAAGCAGCAGATCTGGAGCCTTAAACCTGCACTTATGAATGCATCTGACTGTACTGAAGATTATTAGTGCCATAAAAATGACATTTTGAAAAACTCGTCTGAACTTTCTGAATTAAAACTCTAATTTTTTCTTTGCAGACATCATGTCCAGACATTGCCATTGTAATGTTATTGCAATTATGAGCAGATGTTTTTTTTCTGAAAGTGTTTTCTTTCAGGCAGCAATGCATTTTAGCTTTGTGCCATCTTCATGTATCCTTTAGCAGTATGTTGTTATTTACACACCTCAACATTAGTTGATGTTTGTCAACTAATAAAGCATCGATAAAGGGAGGAAGTGATGCAGACTGTTGGTGTAGAAGTAAAAAACAAAGCTAACAGAATGTGTTAAGTAAACATATGTTCTGCACACTAAGACCAGAATCCACCCCCCGGAACCCCCTAGAACAGGGAAGAGCAACTCCGGTCCAAGTGTTAGGAGTTTTCCTGCTGCAACACACCTGATTTAAATCAATGGGTATTTAGCAAAGCTTGATGATAGGCTCTGCACAAATCTGCTAATTACATCTGATTTGGTCTGAAAGTTTATTTTAACGCAGAACTTTTAGATTCTTTTTTAAATTGCATAATATTGCTCTGCATCAACCTTTTTTAATAGCAGCAAGCTTTGGAAATACTTCTGCAGGTGACCCACATGCAAAGATCAGAAAGGAAGGAGGGAGAAAGAAAAAGAAATCTTGCAACCTCTTCTCACTAATTATCTGCCTGCATATGTTCCATTCATATGATGTCATCCTCTCCAAATCTCCATCACCTTTTCTCTTCCTCACTAATTTGCATGCATCTGGTGGGAGCCATTAGGGTAATTGAATTGCAGGGAGTTTTATAATTGGACAGGTGTCCATTTTTACCCGTTCTGCCTCAGGCTAACAGTGAATGTGGCTTTTCCAACCATGTGGAGGATCATGTTGCGGCAGCAGCTTGTATTAAATGATCATATTAAGTGACACGATCCATGTTCTCTCTGCTGCATCTTATCTGGCTGCAGCCCTACGTCGCTATGTCTCGGGGATAGACTGCGCTTCCCTCCCGGCACAGTGGTGAGCTGTGTGTCACAGCACATGTTTTGCTTCAGGGCTCTTGGAAGCTTTGCTATCTGGTCTGTTTTGGTGATCATTGGATCTGGTCTGCTTCATCCTGTTGGGATAACTCATCTTAGCTGCTCCATTTCCAGTCCGGCAACTGTTCCTCCCATCCCTCTGTGACCCCGTTAGGGACAAAGCGGTAAATAATGGATGGATGGATGATGTTTAAGGTTTCCTAATCTCATCTTAATAATGTGAGACTTTAACGTGCTCCCCTTCTGGCACCCATCCTCTCCAGCTTTGCAAAAGACCCGGTCACACTGCACACACGTGGCTGGCCTCTGCAAATATTGTTTTGCAATTCTGATTGAGTTTGTGTACAGCATTCTTGCCATCCAGTCTTGGAGCTGATCTTCTCTGGAAAGATGCTGCGGCACCTCCACTGTTGCATCAGCTGTCACACCGACTGCTCTGGTTTGCACATAAATCTATCTAAAGCCCTCCCCATGAAAAAAATAATGAATGGATGATTGATAATTGGAGGCAAATACTGACCAACTTGTTTTCCTGCATCTCTGCTGATGCAGATGCTGATAAACAATAAATACAGTATAATAGATGGTTGTTGCACAGAAAACAAGGAAAACATAACCTACCTGTGATGATGACAGCGCTGATCTATACCCTCTCCATTCTCATGTTTCCAGTGGAAAAAGTTTTGAAGTCTTTGTTCTCCAGTGGAAATAGTTGTGCATTCATTACCATGCTCACCAATGCATCATGCAGCTGAAGTTGCTTCTCAAAAAGAAAAAGTATGAACAATTTGGCTTAAATTATTATATACACAAATGCTTTTTTTCCCCCCCCAATTCTAGCACAATACAGGCCGACAGTGATAGTTTTGCTGCAATCCTGGGAGCATCAATTGTCATCTCTGAGTGTTTTGGGGCAGAAAAGCTGCAGCCCTGATGATGTGTTGCTATATACTGTATATATGTCAGCTTCTGAGCACAGAAACACTTGACTTTTTTTTGTTTTTTTGGGGGGGGGGTGTCATATTAAAGCATAGAAAACATAGAAAAACATGCTCTCTTCTATCTGTGTACTATCTTACACACAGCTCTGAATGTCAGTCACCACACAATCCATTTCAACTTATCTAACTCTCTACAATCAAATTTACAAGATAAGAGTAACCATATTATTGTCTGGAAATGTGTGTGTGTGGCACTGATTGTATGCAGTATCGTCCTGTGTGTCTATCTATATACCGTAAGTGTCTGTCAACTCAATATGATCTCATCTAAGCGAATATTGTTGATTTATCCTCAGCCTAATTTGAAAATGCACTAAATAAAAAGTGCTAACAGAATCCTCTCATACCTCCACACCATTTTCTGACTCTTTAAATCAATGCCATATTGACAGGTGATGTGTGTATGTATATGATTTTTTTTGGGGGGGTGGGCTGCATGGTGGAGAGGTTAGCAACATAGCGACACAGTGAGGAGGTTGCTGGTTTGAGCCTTGATTTAGGTCTACATCTACAACCTACATCGTTTATTTGGCTTTTAACACTAATTTAAAAGAGTTGTGTAGCTTATTTTGGCCTGAAACTATAAAAACAAGTGACATTTTTCTTTGCTCGTGCATTATTTCCTAACAGTGTGCCCTGCTGTAAAGGGATAAATTTCATTATTAGAAATAACTATTGAACAATAACAGCCAATACTTCATTCACTGAGGTCAGTATAGGACAAGGTTTTGGAAGAGGCATGCTTAAACCACCAAAATAAAGGAGATGTCACATTCAAAGCTTCTGGAAAACATATATCAATAGTTAGGATAGTTGTGAATGAATTAACAAAGAAGGGCTTGCTCAGCACAGGAAACCCATGCAGGGTACCTAAACCATGCCAAACCAGCATCTCCATGAATCCAGTATGGATTTTGTGGTTTCAGCACAAACACAAACCAGAGGAGTCAGTCAAAAAAGACTTGGCTGGATAAATGCATGATTCAATCTGTATAACCATGTGCTGGTAGCAGCAGCTTTGATTTACATTTCCATAATAAGCCCCGAGAGAAGCTCGTCACATGCCACTTCGCCGCAGGAACGAGCCAGGATGTGTAGGAGTTCACGCTAATGCACATTAGCATTGATGAAAACACAAAGGCGACATTTGCTAAAAAAAAAATCAGAACAGGAAGGACTGAATATAGAGAAACCGAGGGGGGGGGGTTTCTAATGAAAGTGTCTGACAGAGAGAAAGTAAAGTAGTAGGAGGAAAGGGTTGGGGGGATCACTGGTGGCTCAGGCAGGAGGAAATAATTACCCCTCTCCTTCACAATGGAGCCTGATTTACGCCTTTCCAATTAAAGTGTCAGGATGGCTCACTGGAGACGTGCAAGCTTTCCATCGGTCCGTGAAGACTCAACACGGGGCTTCTAGGTGCACGGAGAGGAAGAGGTGCATGGAAGCAAATCTGAGATGAGGTGTATCCTTTACAAACACTAACACAGATTCACTGCAGTAAAATAAGTTAACGAGAGTAAAAAAGGGTCAGGTGTAAGGTCCAAAAAGAGGTGCAATTACAGAGGATGTTTAATAGCAAGTGGTCATAGAGGGGCTGTATTGGTTTACAGGTTTACTCCTCACACTATATTTATCTCAGGGCTGAAGGGTAACATCCCGTCTCAGTGTCACACAAGCTGCTGGTGGCAGAGTGTGTGTTGAGTGTCTGCACTTCTTACCACCCATGTCCCAGTTAAGCGTTCAACAGGCTGCCTCTTGTTAGCGCTGCAGATGTTACGCATTTATCACACCGTGGTGCAGAGTAGAGTCAGGAGAGACTTCCTGTGATGTTCATATCGCACCCACATGTATGCACTTAATAACTCACACAGTTATACTGTCAGCTATGCTGTGAAATGGTCTTTTTCCATATCTATCATGAATTTAATCATTTTTGTCTTTTTAACTCGAGAAAGATTGACAAAACATGATGAATGAATTTAATTTGATCAGTTCGGATAGGAATGTTTTTCTATCCAGGCCATGGACTGTTTTTCCTTTTCAGGACGGATTATCTTTAATCCCACAGTGTGGTTATGATGTGAGCTCCAGCTATTACATCATTAATTATTACTGATCAGTTTCCGACAGTTTGACTAAAAGTTCAGCTGTGCACAGTAAGTAAAATCTAAATAAATTCATTTTTTAGTTGTATTTTGTGAATAAAAAGTGGGAACGCTTCATGTGTTTCGCTGCTTTCACATTGTGTTTGATGAAAACTTTGCAGGAAAAACAGGAAATTTTATTCTTTTGTAATGCATCACTGAGAAGGAAACATCATTACAAATAGGTAGAACTTGTACGGATGTTGCTTTTGTGCAATGAGCAACACAGCTAAACATGTTGGAATAAACCCCCCAAAGTGTGCCAAAAATCTCCTGTAATGTCTTCATGTTAGTGTTCTCGCTTGTTCTGAGTTTCTGGCTTGAATGATTGTACTATTCCACAGAAAGAGAACAGAGGGTTAATGGAAAGCAAACAGAAAACATAGAGGAGACAGAAATGCAACGCAAAGGAATCGATGCAATCCAATCAGAGCATCTGCTGCACCTGCACAGAAACATAAAGGCCATGTCCTGGTCCTCCTGCAGGAAGACAAAATCGTGCAGAATAAACAGAATGAAAAGTGCTTGCAGAAAAGTGATCATGCATATGCAACCGCACTCACAAAGGTCAGAAGGACCCCAAGACTCAGGTAAATGGCAGCTACCCTCAAAGTCAGCTAAGTGTCAGCCCAAACGGTGGCAGAGAGAAGCCCCAACCATAGAGGGAAAGGCCAGAGATGATACCAGCGGCCGAGCAGACAAGAAGGCCCCGAGCTGCAAACCCTAGCACTCCTGTAAAGTGCCTGTAAACCCCCTTCAACAAAGCCAAACCAGACCCCAAGCCAATGGCACAATGCGCTCCCCCCACCTGAACCTGTATTGAAAGTAGCCAGGTAACAGGGGTGTGAGAGGACATCTGATTGGTTTAAAATGAAAAATGTAATGTATGCAGGAGACTACAGGTGTGAAGAGTTGTTAGAAAGTTAATTTTATTACACAGTGATGCAGAAAAATCATTCTGTGTTTCTTCCAGACTGGAATATTATAGTTTTCATGGGTTATAAGCTGCTGTGAACGCCCTTCATATGATTCAAAATATCACATTTCCACATTCCTGGCCTCTTTTTATTGGCTCACAGCTAAATCCAGGGTTGATTTTAAGGTTTTACTTACAAACAAAGCTCTCATTAGTGTTGCCTAAAAATAACCTTTTCGGTCCATGTTGTCTGGAGAGAACATCCCGATCTCAGTAGGTACGGTGGCTCTGAGGGAAAAACCACAATTCCAATAAAAAATTTTTAAAAAAAAAACAATGTTGTGGCTTGTTGTGATTTTTCATGTTTACTCGTGGTTTGCACTTCAGAGCTACTGTAAGCAGACCAGTGTTTGGTTTCTCTGCTTTCTGGGAGAAGATGAAGATGTGGATCTGCTTTATGAGCCAAATGACAAACAGCATTCAGGATATGACTCTATCAGTACTTTTAATGTTATTAAAACTTTTTAAAATGCTACATATTATATATTTTATATGCTACATTGTTGCTACTCTTTTACCTTTGAACTCTTTGGCATTCAGTGGGTCTCTAGCAGGATACTGGAGACATTCCTTCAAGGTTTCCCAGAGGTTACATTTTTAATTTTATAGTTTTATTCCATTTACATTGTTTTAGTCATGTTATATCATTTTACATGCTGTGCTGTGAGTGAGTGCATGAATGCATGAATGAACAAATTATTAATTTATTATACAGCATTTTAGGCATGGACCTAATTTTAGTAGAGAATAGTAACAATAATCACATTTTCTCATAATAAACCTCACAGAATGGATAATGACTTGTGCAGGACTTGACAATCTATTGGAGATCATTTTATTTGCATGCACACAGGTTGGTACCAGCATGATGAGGACGCATCTCCAACGCACCACAGCCCTGCATGCTGACCAAGGCTTCTTCTGAAGCATGAAATGTGGTGGCCAGAATACATTTTCTTTTCCTTTCAGCCTGTTTTCTTGTGGAATTCCAGCCTTAAAGCTAAAACCATAAACTTCCAGGATGTTTTTCATGTCAGTGTCTTTCATGTTTATTGAAAAAGCCTGAAGCAGAAATTCAGAGCGAATGTACGGCTCGTTTTTCTGCTCACATCCTGACAGACCTGATACTGAGAATTTATTTTGAGGCTCCTCCACATTTAATCCATCCTGAGAACAAATTCATCCTCCATCAGAATAATTGCCTTCACCAGGTTGGCTGTAACTACGATTCTGCAGCAGCCGGCAGGTGCCCAACAGCCCTATTTTTGCCCTTTTACTCCAGCAGGCCTACACACAACAGGACTAACTGTGTCACAGAGTCTCCAGAGATGTTACTTTTTGTCCTTTTATTGTTGTAGTAGAAGAGTGATTTGACTTTTATTCGCTTTATTTGGGTGTGTAAGGTTCTGGGTATTGAATCAGAGCAACATGTTAACATGCATTTGGTCCAAATAAGATCATAATTAACAATTTTTTTCTAATTTCACACAACTTATATTTGAATAAAATATTCCCAAAAAGTTGAAAACCAGCGAGAGTTCTTGAAAACAGTCAAAGAAATGGGATTTATTTTCCAACACAATGTGTGGCCAAACAACCCCCCCCCCCCTCCCTCCCCCAAACACCCCCCTCTTTTTTCTGTCTGGCATGTGTAGAATATAACCTCATTATTTTCCTCCATCAAAGCAGCTGCATTCCAGCCATTACATATTATGACTGACACTTGTGTAAGCCTGTGAATGTGGATAAAAACAAAAGGCAGAGATGTGAATAATGGGATCACTAATTAGCCGCCAGGCACAGAGAGCAGACCTGATAAATGCAGCATCTTTCATGACCAGCAGCTCATTTTGTGAGAGTAGCCCTGAGTTTTTTTTTTGCCACCCCTGTGGCAAAGAGGTGAGGAATTCTGCCAGAGTCACGCTCTGTGTCAAAACAGTTCAAGTTTAATGTACCAGTCTCCCTCCTACAGCTAGAATCCATGCATTACAGCTCAGTGCTGTAGTCTGAAGCTTCAGGTTTGCTGTGTAAGGGTATTTTCTCTAAAAGCAGTGCATGATCTCACAGTGTAGATGACAGAAAAGGGGAATTAGGGAAGAGAACAGCGCTAAAGAAAGGAAACAATTAGAGTTTGTAAGGCTTCAGCCTGTTCAGGGGCGTAACCATCATCTCAGAAGTGAGGGGGATGCTTTTCTTCAGTTTTACCTCTCATTAGTGGCTAAAGATCCTACATACATCCTACATAATTACTACTCGTACAGTACCAAGGACTAATATGGGTTCTATTGACAAAAATCTAACGTATTAGCTGCCACAATCTCAAACATCTACCGGGTAAAACCTCCTTTTGTGGTTGGTGCAGAAGGCAGACACGCCGAGAGAATGTCAGATTCAGAACTTCTACTAAATTTAGTATTTTTTTCTTGTATTTTGTATCCAACTTTATGTCCTGTTCATTAGTTCACCTGTCTGATAGGTTCATTTGTTTCATCTGTTTGTTTAGTTTCTTGTGTATTTATATCCCTGCTTTCCTGTTCTCAATGCTGGATCATTGTGTTCTTGTATTTCTAAGTCTGGTTCTAGTTTCTTGTTAAGTTTATATTAAATATCTTAAATATCTTAACATCTACCTGCCTCCTGACCTTCATTTGGGTCCACGCCGTCACAAACCTTAGCCGGAAGGCCAGTTTCATCAGTCTTGTGCGACAGTGTCACATGCAGTTTGGTGCGTTTGCTGATCCACCGCTTGACGCAGGAAATTGTGTGGTCAGTATTGACTTGTAAAGCTCGTACGCAATGATGAAAAGAACAAACCTAGAAAGAATTGAAGTAACAGGAAAAAGTTGACACAGACATAGATAAATAAAAAGTACCAGAAAAACACAGAAGAAGCTGAGAATTGCAAAAACATAAATGTTCAGCACTTTTTCTGCATGTTTGCTGTCTTACAGTGATGAAAAATTCCTGTTCTGGATGGTAGTAACCAGGATGTTCACATCTCTTTTTGAGACGCTGTAAAACCTGTTTGGAACGTCTCCTGGATTTTATCACCATGTATTGTGGATTTACATGCATATACCATGATTTTATCACCATGTATTGTGGATTTACATGCAT
>JBAMIG010000025.1:16640814-16655174 GCA_037177335.1 Kiunga ballochi
GTGGATTTACATGCATATACCATGATTTTATCACCATGTATTGTGGATTTACATGCATATACCATGATTTTATCACCGTGTATTGTGGAGTTACATGCATATATACAGAAAATGCTCCTTTCTACCAATGAGAAAGAATTGTTCAGAACAGTTCTGGACTCTGATGCTGATCTGAATTACTCCCGATATTTAACAGAATCTAAATTAGACCTAGACTCTTTCTGGAAAAACATCATGAATATTCATCCAGTTGTTTTTGCACAAAGTTGTTAACTAACAGATGAATGTCAGCAAAAACACGAAGGCAATAAGCATCAAATTTAAGGATACAACCGATAAATAATTGTTGGTTATTACGGTGTTATAATCCACATTTTTTCATTGAATGGCATGAACATAAAAGTGACGTAAACACCAAACACATCATCATTTAGACAAATGTGACGCACAGACAGAAACTAATCCAAAAAAAAAAAGACCTTTATGCTTGCTGCCTTTAAGGAGCGTAGAAATGTAGAAATGTCATCCGGGTCGGGTGGGAGGTTGTTTTTTTCTAACTCAGGTTCTCAGAGTCCAGTTTATCCATGATCACTTTGTCCGGCCCTGTTGCACATCACCATTTTATTGGTCTGGATCTGGAACTCACACAGGATCTTATCCCTCTTATTTTCCACCTCCATGGGAAGGTGTTCCCATTGTGACCTAAAGGAGTCTGCGGTCTGTATTGCAAAAACACAGATTTACAGTGAATAGGTCTCACGCTATATGTAACTAAGGATGTTTTTTGGCCGATCCCAGGGTCCATATTGTCTCGCTGAGAAGCAAGACATCACTCACGATGTGAGAGACAGAGGCATGGAGTGGTCCAAAAGAGAGAGAATAGACCAGTTGCTTCCAACTTTTTACACTTTCACTTGAAAGAGCTGAATATCAGCATCTGCTGGGGGAACATGGAGCACGTTCATTTAAACTTGAAAAAACTATCCTCTCATCCTGCACATCCTGTCTGCTTCACACTTTGAGGTGAGGAAAACAACAAATCAAACAACAAATATCTCATTGAGACTTTCTCTGGAGCTCTGGTAGAATCTGCTTAGGATTTATCCCACTCCCAGCTTCTTATGCTTGGGATTTTTCTAGACTTTACTATCCAATTCTACAACTTTATTACTCCAATAAACCTAATTAACTTACGCGTTAAACGCACCCTGTTACAGTAGTTGTGGTTTTTAGCTGATGTTTTAACAGGCTTAAATGTTTTAATGAGGATCCAGTGAGTGAGTGTGAAAATGCTGTCTGATAGATGCTTCTGATTTCCTGATACAGACATCGTCACGCTGTAAATTATATTAATCCCTCTTCTGGGAACAGCAAGATTCCCTTTAAATGATTACATCCAACTTCATGAACCTGTGAGTGACCTTCCCCTGCTTCAGCTTCCAAGATGAAAATATGTTGTCCATACTGCGGGACGATGATAAACAGTGTATGCTTTAAACATCTGTTTGTTTCAGGACCAGATTTTGGCCATGGCGTGCCTTCATACGCTCACTTTATAGTTTCTGGCAGGTCCAGAGTATATATTTGCTTCCATCACCCTGAATGTGTTTTGAAAAGTCGGATGAGAAGATTTAAATCCGCATTGTTCTTTTATCAGACTCCAATCGGGCCATAGTGAATCTGAAGTCATTGTTTATTTCCAGGTTTGTTTGCAGTGGGTGATGAAAAGCCATGCCCATGTTACATCTGCTGCATTTTCAAATGCTGATCTGAACTGGAGCTGATCCCAAACACAGACTTTTCAGAGCAGATTCTACCGGTTCTTATCGTTCTGCATTCAGAAGGTAAATGTTTTCCTCTTTATTCATTCTGCAACCCATAAAACAAAAAGAACAAATGGCAACGTGGCATCAGACTCACCTGAGTGACATTTAAATAAATGACTGCATGTTTTTTCTTTCCTTTTTCATTTATAAAGCTGAAGTAGAGGTGTCATTTTGCTGAACTGCTTATGTCTGAGTGAGGCTGATCACATTTAACATGATCAGAGCGAGGAGGAAACTCATGGTTTGGAGCAAGTTGTTGGACTTACACAGTTGACAGCTGCTGGGAGGAGAGTCCTGGAAGCTGTTCCTGGAATAAAAGAGCTGCTGGAAAGTGAAGATACTGTCAGAACAATAGATTAAGGAGGGAAATTTGCCACTGAGATGTGGGTAGAGGCTGGTGTCAGTGCTGGTTCAGGAGAAGAGTCCAAACTTAGAGTGATGTGGGATACCTAATGAGAAAGTCTGTTAGGTAAAGTTTGGGTCAAGATGAGGGCGGGGACGTGAACACAGAAGGGAGTTTGAAGGGGAAGGCAGGACTTAACTCTGGTGAAAGATGATGAGGAATTTAAGACGAAGAGTGTGGAACAAAGGCAAACAGAAACAAAGAGAGCTCCTTAAATTAGAGACTGGGTTGCAATGAGGATTTGACTGACATATGATGTAAAACAGCAGGTTTTTAATACAATATGTTCATTTTTCAGCCTCACACTCCATAAACACTGCACAATGTCATTTATCAGGGCCTGAACCAGAATATTAACCAATAAATAATTAAAACCCCAGATTTTCCCCTTAGCTGCTTTTAGTTTTCATTAACCTCGTTTTGCACTTGATTTATTTTGCACATTTGCATCTGGTTGCTTTGTTTTGTGTGAAAAATGGCTGATTAACCGGACATTAATCTGATTTACACTGTGGACATAAACCTGTGCATGTTCAATGTGCATCTTAAAGCATAGAAAAAGAAAAGCAGAGCTCAAAGTTAAATGACCTGTCGTTAAACCCTGAGTAATTGTGTGATTGATTAATATTGCATGATCAAAAAGAATAATTAGTATTCTGAATAAAAGTTCTTTTCATTTACTTAATTCTGCTTTATAGCTGTGGGTTGGGAATGGTTCTGATTGGACAGAGCCAGTGTTGTGCTAGTTACTGAAAAAAGTAACTAGTTACATTTTTCTAGTTTCTCCTTTTAAAAAGTAACAGAAGTGCCGTTTGAAGTAACTTTTTAGTTACTTTTGTAAAAGAAGGTTTTTAAAAGTGCTCCCTTTATTATTCTTAGAACTTTATTGATGTTCTATAAAATATAAAACTAAATTTAAACCAAACAAAACAGATTATTTAAATAAAAAAACTCATTATAATGTTGCTCAAATATTCTATTTATGGGTATGGTTCATATATGACCATGTTTACATGCAGCGCTGCTTACGTGGTGTCTGTGTTGGTAGGGCTGGTGTGGCAGAAATGTTGGTGTTGTGTTGAACCTTCCCTCCTGTGTTTATCTCACAAAACCTGGCGATAAACTTCCAGAAATTCGGACACACGTAACCACAAACCGACCAATCCCAGGTGACTGTTTATATGTAACGGGACCGTTGTCTGACATCCCTGTGGAAAACAAATTGCAACAGGTATCAGGGCTTGAATTATTCATAAGAGCCCTGACTATCATGATGAATGAAGCAAAAACACAAAATTAGCAAGACCCATATGTTGTTGCTTATACCAAACAACCTTAATTTGAGTAAAACCAGAAGCCACTGTGGGTTTTTATTGCTCTGTGAGCTTTAATTACATAATTTAATGATAAAAGATCACATCACCCTAACCAGCTTCAATAAGTAAGTGATAAACCTGTAACAAAGTGATAACTGGCATGCAACCATTTTCTGTACCACAGGTTCTAATGGAGGCAGGTAGGTGCACCCTATTCCAGCGGTCATCGGGAAAGAGGCGAGGTACACCCTGAACAGGCCACCAGTCCATCACAGGGCAACACAGAGAGACAGATACACATTTCACTCTGAGGGTAACTTAGACTGACCAATCAATCTAACGGGATGTTTTTGGATGGTAGGAGGAAGCCCGAGTACCCAGAACCACCACCAAACTGACCAATAGTGGGGGGGCTGGAGCTAATCCCAGCTGTCAACGGGCAAGTTTATTACTATAAAATATAAAAATATATTATAAAAATGGAAAATAGTTTTACTATGGAATATTGACATTAGCCAGGTGGAGGAGCTGGAAGATGGGTCAACATGGACAAATGTAAATCCACTTGGTTCTGACCATAAAAACGTCCTTTACTTTGGTTATAATTATCTTTGACCAAACACTATTCACCAGAAGGAGTTTCTGTCAACCACTGATGTGAGTAATAAGCCATGCATGAGCTGAATCTGTCTTCATTTTGGATGGACGTGCCAGTAATTCCTCTTTTAATAGCTTGACCTCAACTTAATGCAAATAAGAATGGGGCAAATGCCATCCCACCACAATGAAAGTCAAAACCCGTCGCATACTTACACAAAAGAAATGACACGTAGGGGTGGTTGGGAGGCTTCTTCATTAAATATTGTTAAAATAGTCACAAGGCCATAAAATACTCTATAAAATTTCTCTTTCGTCTTTCTACATACACCTGTCACACGTTTTACGTTCTCTGGATGGTATATGAACCTGCAATTATGGGGAGACCTTTAAAAAGTAGCATGTAAACAAAGCAAATGGGCAAGTTTAATCAATCTTAAGCAACTTAAACAAGTTAAGTTCCCTTAAAGGCTTCTTCACAAACTTTTAAACATCAGCAGACAGCTTAATGGTCCTTTTGCAACAATCGCAGACTTGTTTAAAATGTAAAGATAGATGGAGCACATAAAGAGGATGTATTTTAAACTATCCCTGCAGACATCAAAATTTTTGGGGGGAGGTTCAGAGGTGAGTAGTGTCAGCCGTGGAATGGCTGAAACTCAAAGGAAATACAACCTCATTACATGGAGAGCTGGCATTTCTCTCTGGAAGCACATGCCTCAACTTCCATCAATTTATACACATTAGCAGATTGGTGAGATTTACGGAAGCTGCAGCCCCCACATGCTACCTGCATTATGAACAGATGTGCCAGGAGCCGGAGCCCCCGATCCAGTAACGCATGACGAATGGCTGAATTTTACCAAAGGTCACAGGTCAAGTCGTATCCCTTACCCGACCCTGGCATTAGACCCAGATGCATGATGTCAGTTCCCATGTGCTCGCACTGGAAGGTGACTCCAAAACCCTTTGACTTCCCCGTGGAGCTGCAATCCCAGCAGCCACTCACAATGAACCATGAACCTTCACTTCCCAGATCCCCAACTCAAATTATCCAACCCCAAAGGACCTGAAGACTTTCTTCCTTTCACCTTCACCCAGCATTCCCCTCAAACAGCTCTCCCCCAAACGCCCATGAAAGCCACTCACCTGTGGAGAGAAGACCACTGAACATGGAGAGGTCAAATCATGTCCCCACTTGTAGGTCACGGTTTCAGTACGTTCTGCTTTTGTAACTTCTGCTGCACGTTTATATTATTTATTAAGGTCTGCTTGCACAATCTGAACCCAGTATTTACATTAATATTTGTTCATTTTAAATAGTGGTCGATTGCAATATATTTTATACTCCAATCTTTGGGTTGAATGGAAACGTTTTTTAATTTAGTATAACATTAATTATCTGAATTATTGCTAAATAAAAGCAGTGATCAGAATGTATCCTAATATACCACATATTGGATCTTAAACTAGAAAAATAATGGCTCATTCCTTTGCTTTCTGATTTTATGGCTATATTTGTACCCTCGCTGTTAGTATCACTCATGAATCACAACTATAAAGATAATGGTTGTGTCAGACTTAACGGCTACACGTTTTTATTGCGTTTTCTTATAACATGAACCGCTCTTAGACTATAGCTGCTACACTTACCCCCGCCTAATGCAGGTATTTCAGGCTAAACAAAGAGTCCATTTATTAGATTAAAGTGCCCGTGTGTCAGAAACCCAGCATATATGCTGACCTTGTGTCAGGCATCATTTAAAAATTGAAGCTTGTGTAAACTTCCTGGTGTTTTATATGCTTCCTGAGGTCAGGGGTGAATGTGTGAGCATGACGAATCTCAATATAAATCAATGTCTGAAGGCATTCTGTCATCAGATAACTAGAATTCAATTAGCTTTCATTCATCGTAAGGGTCTCAATTAGCCCAGATGGTCCTCATGTTGATGGATGATGTTTTTAACTTGCAGACGTTGCATTAGCTTAAAGTGCTGACACATCACACTGTTTGTATGTAAGCACACTATGTTGAAAATGAAATGATTAGAAACGTTTATTACATGTTCTTGCTCTCCATCTTATCACGTGAGAAAATGAATGTGCTTTAATGACTGAATGAAGTCAATTGTGTAAATTTTGATATAAGTATTACAGATAGCAACATCATATGGAGACATTTTGCTAAAAATTCCTTCATCATTTCATGATTTAGCCTTTAAAAACGTTTTAATTGATTAAATGATAAAGTAGTTTAAAGTAAATATTTTTGGATAAGTATGAGACACTAACATGAACAATGTAACAAAAACTACAATATCTGTTAATTTGTTTCATCAGACACAAAAATAAAGCTGCAAGAATCAATTTCACTGTAAGAAGATGAAGCAAAAACTTCTATATGTAGATCTTGTTGAGGCAAAATACTTTGTATGGGTATTATTCTTGTCAAGCTGCAACATTATATTTGTTTTTGTCTAGGAAAGTAGGATACATTGTAATTTAAAAGATGTAAAAGTTGTAGCTTAATATTATAGTTATTAAAATAGAGAATCGAATAAGTCAGTAGAATTAACAATAAATAGAAAAATAATTAAAAACATTCAGATATAAACACAGATAAAACATGCAAACATCAGAAGTCTCTAACCTCATGGCAGCAGCTCGTAGTACTATTCCCACTGAATTAAACCATTCATGTGCTGACAGGCTTTACGGCTCATTGCTTCACTACCTGTTATTTACTTGTTTCTGTAATTCAAGTCTCAGTTGAGTCTCAAGCTGGTCTCAAGGCCCTAAAGACCAATTAAACTCTGAGTGACACACAGATTGAGGCCCTGGCAGTTTAATCAATGTGCAGAGGATTAGCAGGAAGGTGTCATCTGGAGAACCATCCATCCATTATGTACTGCTGTGTTCCTAACAGGGTCGCGGGGGGGCTGGAGTCTATCCCAGCAGTCAATGGGCGAGAGGTGGGGTACACCCTGGATGGGACGCCAGTCCATCGCAGGAATCTGGAGAACCTCAAACTTTAATAAAAGTTACTGCTTTGCTTGCAGGAACAGCTCCACTTAAATAAAAGCAGATTTATTTTCTTTAAGTCATATCCATTTCTTTTAGTGCAAAAGAAATAGTTGCATTTTAATTGGATACTGGTGATTTTGGCTTGATATCATGAGGAAAATGGATCCTGCTATAGCTGCTTTTCTATTGCACTTTTCCACATCGTAAACGCAAAGTTTAGAAAATACCAGTAAATTACAATTTGCAGGTATTTCTTTTGAAAGGTTAAGTGCAGAATCAGAGAGCTGCAGCTTTGGCCAGGTTAACCATCTGATGGTTTTCTGCTTGATGTGGAGGATTTGACACGGCTATTTGTAGCCTCAGTTTCTTTTTCCAGTTAGTTATGAGACAATGCATTTCACAGATGAGTTAAACTTATTATGGGACCCCATACGTCACATCAGGGACAAATAAATGCTAAAAAAAAAATCTCTTTCTTAAGGTTTACTAGTCACATCTAAAAAAAAATTGACCCCATGAAAGCATTCAAAAGAACATTCTAGCATGTTTCAGAGGTTTCCATTTCCAGTTTTAACAACATTTAGGTTTTTGTGCAACTCTCAGGGCAAAAGAAACACAGTTTCTGCTCTGCAGAGAATCACTGAAAGCTGCCAAGCAGCAAAAATGCAGTGCAGCTTGTTTTTATCTAACCACAGGAAACTAAAATTTCCATGTTTTTTCCTCCTAATTCTGATTTCAAACCCCAGTGCATGAGCGTAATCCCTTCTGAGCTCAGAACTGGAACGATGAGGGAGAATACAACTTCCCTCTAATTCATACAAGGTCAGACCTGCTTCATCCTGAGAAAGAGACTCATTAAAATCCAGCAATCGCAAAAATTATTAACACATGGGAACAAAGGAAAGGTTATAGGTAAGACTGGGAACGTGGATGGAGTCGTGCACTTTGAGTCGCTCCTGGTTTTGTCTGCCTCACAGCAACGGGGTCTTCCTGAGATCTACGGCCTGTCACTCCCCATTTTCCTCATTACTCCCACAGGATGACCCCCTTCTGATTTCTAAACATCCAAACCGAGTAATCAATACTTAAACCTGATGCATGCCTAAAAGAAAAAGAATTGCCCCATCCAAGCTTTAAAAAACACAAGCAGCAAAAAGCCAGGATGTTTAATTAGTTTGACCCTGCCGGTACCATGGGACCATCTCCACCTCAAGGAGATGAATGGTCCTAATTGGCTGGGTGAAAGCTCAGGGATACTCACAGGTAATTCCATTCAAGGTCCTGATTGATTTAGTCTGCATTAACCTGTAGACCTGCATTCCCAAGTACATCTTCACCTCTATTCCAGATTGAGTTGGACATCCATCTGCTGCATATGAGAAAAGTTACTTAGCTGTATTAGTAATTGACTGGCAAGACTGTATTGATGCCTGTCAATACAGCCTGTCAATTATTGTATTGATGCCTGTCAGTCAGGAAACTAGGCAAACGGATTCCTCATTGGACTGTTATGTGCATTTTTCAGTCCGTTTACTGCAGGTGAAGATTCCTTTAAACAAGCAGCAGCTTTTGCAGAGATGATGAAACAGTTGTTCAGATCGTCTATAAGCTGAAAGTAGTAAAAAGGAGAACGGGAAAGGAGCCGGAGGAGGAAGAGGAGAAGGACAAACATGAAACCTCTGTGAGAGAATTTCAATCCAACAGACCTATCCAGGCTGAAGGACTCCTAAAAGCTAATTTATGCTCCTACAAGTATGAAAAACGTACCTCTGTTTCTAGTGGCATACGTCACCGCTGTCATACCTCAATGCATTTTTTCATTGCCATTGTTTTTATGTCAGTCCACCGACTGAACCAGTGCTTAGCTCAGATCATTGCTGTGTTCTGACATCAGTTTAAGACACTGGTTGGTGATGGCATTTGCCCCTCTAAGCAGATTTTGCAATTGCCCAGCATGCACAGCACACCCACACAGCCTTTCTTCATAAGCTCCCATCATCTCCACAGTTGTTATATACACTCAAGGCGCCTCTGGGTGGAGTTTCAAACATCCTCAATATATCCAAAAACACAATGTTCACATTTTTTCTGCAAGACAAAACCAGTAGTCCATATTTGCAGGGACGGAAACACAATGCAATTCTTTTTACACTCACATGCAAACATTACCTGGATGCCTAACTATAGAAAAACATTGTCTCCAGCAGTCCTGTAGCTCACCGATATGTGCCAAGCTCACATTGAAAATTATCCATCTGACAGATATGAATTTATTGTGCGTGCGTTAGCTGCTGAGGTCTGAGGATGCAGGACAGGAAAATGCTCTAAGGAGTACAACACTAGCATGATTGTTGTTTATTTTTCTGCAGTTAGCATTTTAGGCGCAGCAGACCTACTCATAGAAAGCCAAACAGTTTTGTCCACTGCAGCTCTGTAATTATTAGTATATATTCCACTCCTCATCATGCATTTTTTTTATTTCCACCACTTTTGGTTTTGACATGTGTCTGAAAATGTTAGATATCCTTATGTGTGTACAGCATGAGAGCAAAATATGTTACAGCCAGATTTCTATGTTGTTAATTAACACGGTTGTGTGCTATGAACTGCAGTTAATACGCTGATGATGCATTCTCTTATACACACGTCACGTTGTTTGCAATTATCAAATATATGTCAAGTATTCATTCAGCAAACATCAGCAGTTGTGGTTTCGTTGTTTATGTGGAAACTATGCGTCCCCTTAGGGAGGCATGTGTCCATACGCCATGTGTGAAGCTCTGAAACACGCCATGTGTATCTTGCGCTGTCCTGGCATTACAACCAGACGAGGATTTCCTGGACAGAGACAGACATCACCTGAGGAGTGCGCTCGTGTATGGCTGTATTTGAAAGAGAAAATGAGCGATGCAACCCTGCACTCATTAAACATCAATCATGTGGCGTCCTGTGCAGGAAAAAACATCCTACTTCTCCAATAACAATATTTCTGATACTAGACTGTAAAAAACGGAACATTGAGCATTTTGGGTCAAGCTTTCTTTTCTAGTTTTTAGGCAGAGAACATCTGCTGAGCTCCTTAGTGACACATATGTTTTTTTTAATTGAATTGTTGTCAAATGTAACCGGAGACCAATGAATCTCTGTCGTCTTTGTTTTCTGTCATGTGTTCCTCGTATAAGCGTTTCCTCTCCGTAAAACTGAGGATTACTGTGGACGCATCGTTTTATGTCAGCACAGTGAGGTCAGAGTAAGGACAAAGATGTGCCGGGGTTGTTGTTTTTTTTAGGGTGTATATACAAAGGAAACAGAGTGGACAAAATAAGAGTGTAAGCAAAATGTGTGTATTAGCGTTTGGTGCTCGACTCCCAGGGCTCCTGTACACTTCTTCACAGTCAGTTTGACACCAAACTCATAATGAGGGAGGCGTCCGGACAGTTGGTCGAGTCTCCATACACACACACACACACACACACACACAAGTTAAACACACACAAGACAAACGGTGCATTTAACCTATTTTTTCTCTTAATAAAGCAAATTAACGCTCTGTTTCCTGTGTGAGTTTATGTAGAAGCAGTAAAAACAAACCATGGTGGCTGCAGTTAAAACAAAACGGGCAGAAAACCAATCAGCTCCGTGCCTTTGTGATGAATTCCTCTCAAAATGAAATAAATATCCCAAAGCGTCGACTTGACTGAAGGCAAATTCATTTACCATCAAATGTTTGAGAGTCACTTACTACAGATGATGAACTGAATTTCCACAAACAGGAACTACATGTTTTACTGTTTATACAATGGGCTACCACTCATGACTCCAACACTGAACCCTCAGAGGTTCTTTTATTCACTTACATGCATTAACACATGTAATGCTGCCTTAAGTCAGGAAATTAATGAATGAACCTTTATGTCTGGAATTACAGGGTATTTGCGGTAAAAAAGGCCGTGAACACCATGACCTCCTTCATTTATACCATAACATTTTATTATAGTCTCAGAAATTACAATGGGCATCAGTGTAATTAGCAGACTGTCATTATGGTTTCACTTCTTACACATGAAACACATTGTAATTAAAAAGCAGCCCTCTGTCATTAGTTTTCATTCTGTCAAAATGGCCTGCGATGATCTTGTGAGCATTTTCAGTATGTATGCATGGTGACGTTCCCATCAGGTTTTACAAGATGTCAAAGGTAGATGTGGAGAACACAAGCATGCAACAAACCCCACAATACTGTGGACACTGGTAATTCAGTGTATCCATATAGAAGCAATGTCGGACTAGAACAGGCTGGAAATAACAGTGTCTGAGGAAATGAGCTACTTGGTGGAGGTTTTTTCTGTTTCTGGTTTGAGTGTCCATCATGAAACGTTTTAAGGAGATTTATTCTGCAAAAGAAAAACAAGGATTTGTTTTTTGTGTCCCAAAACAAAGTGATCATCCACTAACACAGCTACACCACATACTGTACAAAGAAGTACCTTTTTATTTATTGTTGTGTTTATTAACTAAAGTTTGCCACTCACAATGTTTAGATTCAAAGAAAAATAAACCAAAAAGTCTGAGAAATGGAAAATAAAATGTAAGGAAGCTGCATGAACGCCAGGCATAATCAGGAACATTGTCTGTGTACTGTTTGTTTTATTTTACTATTGTGATAGATAAAAAAAATACAAAAATACAAGGCATAGGAAACAACAAGGACAACAACAAAACAAACAAAAACATAGAAGAGCAGCTGCATGTTTGGTTGAGAAGTAAAACAATGTATGTGTTTTTTGGGGGTAGAGAGGGAAGAGCAAAAGGATAATACGAATGGAAGATAAAAATCACATAATATTAATATGTGTGTGTGTGTGTAACAACTAATAATGCAACAAAAAAACATGAGAAAATAATATTTAAATATATAATGAATAGCTAAGCAAGTGGCGAGTTGGGTAGATGTTGCACTACTTCAGGAAAGAGTTGTCTTTGCAAACAGGTTTACCTTAAGTTGCCATTGAATCCCTCTTTTTTTAAAGCAGATGATCTACCTCATTTTAATAATTACAAACCTATAATTATTCTGCCATGTTTTTCAAAAGTATTAGAGAAAAAAATGTTTTCACAACAGGATACTGTCTCATTTAGATTCTCACGCAATTCAGCATTACCTTCACTTCAGTTACAAGGAATTTACTCGTAGTATTTTCTTGGATTTTTGAAAAGCTGTACTGGACACTAAAACAGTTACATAAATATAGCTTCAGAAGTGACACAGAGGAATAAAACTCCACTAGTTTGTTTTTGTAAAGGGCTGCTTTTCAAGCAGAGCCAAACTACATGATGGGGTCCCACAGGGGTCCATTCTTGGACCATTGTTGTTCTTTTTAATATAAACAACTCATTTATTATTACAGATAGTCTTTCACTTATTATGTTTGCAGATGACACCACTTGAGCCTGTCTCACACTAACATAAATATATTGATTGAGAATGCAAATGCTTGCTTTAAATTAGATAAACTCTCTCTATATATTAATAAATCTAATCCTATTATCTTTCGTGGCAAAAAGTCATTAAAACATTTAATTTAGATTAAAACAGACTACACTGAGCTATTTCAGGTACCAACTGCAAAATTTCGGGGAATTCTCATTTATGAGAGTTTGAGCTGGATAAATGTTTACCAATGCTAACATTCCCAAGCGGTTCATTACCTCATTTAAATCCAACTCGCTTGTTCATTCATACAATACACCTAAGTCTGAGGACCTTTATCTTCCAAAATACCTCACCTGTCGGAGTTATCTATCTTTAGATTTAGAGGTACTATGGTTTGGAATAATTATTCTGATCTGTACTTAGTTAAGCTAGCTTTGCTTTTTGCCTCCTCCTGCACCATATTTTTTTTACTATTATGTTTTTGAAATGTTTTCTTGTTGGTATTGTGCAAAGTAATAAAAGTGTGCTACATTAAAAGATCAACCAGTGTGCAGTTCATGTCCTGCACCTGGTTGGTCTTTGTACTATTTTCCATCAAACAAATGTGACAGAACCTCTCACACGGTTGAAGAAAACATGGGGTTAACAAATGCTTTTTTCATAAAAAACATCTGTTTCTTACAGCTGAAATCACACATTTATGAGAGAAAGTAAAACGATAAAGTCATGAGCAGTGAAGCAGCAAGCTCAGAGATGCCAAACTGCTTTATCAGGCTTAGGGAAACCCTGGAGTGGATTTATAAGCAATCGCTTTCACACTATGGGTTTTAACGTGACTATATGGATCACAGCAGCTTTAAAACACTCCTTATGTTGACTGAGACAAACTAGATGCAGCCTCTGAACACCTTAAGAGGTGTAAAGAAGCAATCCACACACAGACATTGCAGCATTATCAGTTTTTTATGTGCCATCTGCTGCTTCCCTTGGAGACCGTTCCACCTGTGGCTGAGCTTTACCACGTGAAATCAAATTAGAGACTGTGTTGAAACACGCCATACCACAACTCCCCTGTGAATCCAGCACCTCTCCTTACACTGCCTGATAAGACTTAGGGAGGGTAAGAGAGAATCAGCCTGCCAATTTCCTCCTGTCTCCTTATCAAAAGTTCTCTTAAACCCAGGAAGCATTCTGTGGGAAAGCCAAAAGTTTCTGCAATTGTTGTGAGAACTGCTTCGGCAGAGCGGGTTTGTTTTATAACAGATGCGGAAGATGCAGAGTACTGAAAACAACACAGATCATGTCTAAAAGGGTTGCAGTGTGAGGGCAATATCCTCCATATACCTGTGTTTTCCTGAGGCTTACTCAGCTGTTGTGTTGATTCATGGAAGCTGGACAGAAAAGGAGGTTGCCTGCTCTCCACTCAGGCTAAATAAGTGTCTCTCTCTGCAGTGAGGTCTCCCACCTTAATGCATTCCACCTTTATCCATCTATCTAACACCTTCTCTCTTCCTTTTACAGGTCTGACCCAAACCTGAGCATATACTGAAAACTTAAGTTGGGCCGATATGCAAAATCTGCTGTAGTAAAGGGATTGGGATATGTGAGTACTTCTAGCTAAACACCATTCAATCCCACTGAAACTAAATCTTTTTTTTTTACCTGCCCAGGCCCACCACACAGGAAGTTGCATAATCTGAGTCGGGTCACTGTGGTCCTGTGGCAAACTTTTTTTGTCTGTGTTAAAACTATGTGTATAT
>JBAMIG010000025.1:16829465-16839771 GCA_037177335.1 Kiunga ballochi
TGTGTGTGTGTGTGTGTGTGTGTGTGTGTGTGTGTGTGAGAGTAATAATTTAATAATTTTAAATAAAAACACATTGAAATCCATTTATTTACTCATATTTTATTTCCAAAGGAAAATAAATAAAGAGATACTGCCTTTAGATTTAGATCTAAAGGCAAAAAATTTGATATTTTTGAAAAATCTGTTTAATTATTTATTTATTTTTTTATAAAATATAGCTTTTTTTTACACATTATATAAAGGACATTGTCAAGAAGCAGTCAGCATTAACAACCTGAACAGTCTATCAGTCTGTACCGTAGTATGCTACTGTAATAACAAAAGGTATTTTGTTCTGACACCTTTGCCTTCAGGGAGTTAAAAGCCATCATAATGTCTGAATGGGTGTCTGAGCTATGGGAGTGCTGTAAGTGTCTGCTTCAATTCATCTCCATTCATTGTGGCTGTTATCATTCAAACAGATAAACGCCTGTATAGACGCTCAGTCTCATGGCACACCTGTTATTTGGACACATATTATACAATCCAACAATCTTTTATTACAAACGGTTTGACATTTCCTCTAAATTTGTGTTAAACTGATTCTTAGGTGGCTGAATTTGCAGTCAGTGTGTGGGTAACATAAAAAATGCAATTTTCTGCATGAATTGCCGCTTTTCGGGAATTCAATTGTGTAAAAGAGGAAGTGCAAGCCGGCAGTAATTACACTGCTGCCAACAAATTTCATGATATTAACTGCTGGTGCTAATGGTTTAAAGTTGCTTCTGACTAGGGTCAAAATACAGTGTAGGAAATACTCACGGTGAAGCTCAGAGGAACAGGAACAAAATCGGTTTGCTAGTAAAACAGAGAAGTGTTTGCTATGTATTCATGTGTAAGGTGGGGGGTCTTTCAGGGATGAGGGATACTGCAAACTTTGGAATCAATATCCTGGCCATGAATCACAAATACAGATACTCACATTATTATGATTATTATTATTATTATTAACATCTTTTTTTCTTTTTTTAAATTTCACAATGATTCATTATTTTGCCTTTTAGTATTGATCATGATTGCGATCAAATGGAGATGATTTGTGACTAATAAAACATTTTTTTTCACAAAACTAAAAGTCAGAGCTGAGAAATTTAGATTGAATAACTTTTTCTTTTTCCTGCACATTTTCCCAACACTGTTATTGCAGAGCCAGTCTGGACACATTTACTCATTAAAATCCACGGGTTTAGTGTGTCCAAACTTTTGACTGGTTCTGTTGGTAAAATAAATATTTACCCTGGTATACTTCTGTCACCCTGCATTTGCTATTAGAGAAAATTTGCCTCTAATGTGTGTTAAATGTTTTTGAATGGGTTTGTTTTCATTAAAGGTGAATAGATATGTATATGATACAAGCTCCATCTCTTTGGTAAGAATTAAAACTAATTAAAACTGCACATCAAAACCTCTGACATCTGGCAAAAGGAGCTAATTATGTGCTTTAAGATGAGCTTGCTCAGAATAGTTTTTTATATGTTATACAATATAAAGCATAATAGTAGGAAACGAGCAGGACCACTACTAACTGAAGAGCGTCCTCAGACAGCAGAGACAAAGTGAAGGGAATTGTTCCAGGGTCACATCTGGCTCCCAGGGTTTTTTTTTATCTAGATATTCATCCATCTGAAAAATTCAAGTCCTCCAGAGTTTGTGATCATCCACATGAGTAAAAGTGCTTTCTGATACTTTCCTCAGTGACAGTCTTTTAGTCACTTTCTGCTGTACACAGACAAAGCTTTGGCTGCTCACATTGGATCAGTGTTTTGATATGAATACAAACCCACAGAGAGTTTCAGCCAGCCACAAAGTGTCCAAGGTGTTAAATATGTGACAGCTTTCCCTCCTGCGAGGGTTTTGACTCAAACATATCAATAGCAGCCAGTAATGTCTAAGCAGAATAAATGACTGGCCAGTGGGAGTTTTAACAAGAGACCACGGTCAGACAAAAGAAACCCTTCATTTGTCCATTTTGACAGGATTACTACTGACACAGCAGCACAGTGAAAGGGTAACGTTCCCTTCTTTCTTTGCTCTCAGAGAGGAAAACCTCTAAAAGTACTTCTGAGACATGTTAGTGAAGATAAAATGATAATGAAGAAAATGAGGTGCTTCTTGGATTTTTACTGCATGGTGTCTCTGTCAGCATGCTGCCTTTTTAATGAGAAGCCCAGCATGCATAGGCTTCAGTCTGCAGCCACAGGACTACAGCAGGACATTGAGCAGACATAGGAAAAAAGGATGGATGTCTCACTTCTCAATGTGACGTGTCAGCATTTGATTAATGCCAGACATCATTGCACGTTTCAACCTGAGCAGGCTGATAAACAGAGGAATTTCTGATGGATGGCCACCTTCTCCCAAGATGAGGCCCATTTCTCACCTTGGCATGTATGCAGTACAGAAACTAGAGATTTCCCTTGTGACATTGAAGACCTTTTTTGTATCACATTGTGGATCTTATTACCTTTTGGTGCAATTCAGCAAAATGGCCTCAACTTTGTTCCGGTTTTAAAAACAATTTCGTGACAGCTCAGCTGATTGAGTTACACAACTAAACACAAAGCTTTTAGGCATGCATTCACACCAGGATAGTCCCCTAGGCTCAGTCTTGAGTTACTTGTTGGCCACTTTATTCTGCCAATCACAGAGCACCAACCCAATGCATTTAGGCTCATAGACATGTAAAGCTGACACAGCAACGGGTCAATATAGAGAATAGCCTCTCTGAACACACAACACATCCAACCATGAAGCAGACTCCTGCCCATAGGAACAGGAAACTGAGACTACAATAAATATAATTATATATCATATACATTACATAATAAACAGGAAAAGCTGCCTGTCAAAACCACCAACTTAATCCTCACAAATGTAGCAAGATAAAAAAGAAAACAGCTCATTTGAGAACAAAGTGGGCCGATTCCTGGTGCTGTGAAAAGCTCCCACTAGAACAGTGAAAAACCTGCATGTGTCAGAAGTGATCATCTTCTAATGGATACATCCAGCAGGAAAATACCTCATGACACAAAGCTGAAATCATCTACAACTGCTTTTTCATCATGGCAAGGAGTTCCCTCCACAGTAACAATACAACAGCTTTGGGAGGCGGTGAACCGGAGCTTCTTCTCATGGGTTTAGTGGAACAGGAGATCCTAATAATGGATGAACAGGTGGTACATGCTGATGTATCCTAAATTCATGCCCACCGTCAAAACTTCCCCATCACACGAGTCAACATTCATGAGAAGAATCCTCATTTTAATCTAATAAAAAACACATATTTAAATCTGCATAGTATACTCCTGAATGTTTTCTCAATGGGATGTAACGTCACTTTCATTTACCCTCAGAGCATGTATATTAGAATGATTTCCCATCTTCCAGGTACTTGCAATTGAATTAAAGTGATTCCCATTGGAGCAGAGCAAATGAAATGTCAGCATCTATGTGATGACATGTGATGAGAATTAATGCTAACACAAGCAGGGAAAAAGGCAGAGAGGGGGTTAAAGTAGAGGCTAGTTACTGTCATGTTTGGTAAGAGAGCAAGTCAGTCACCCAAGTAAAGTCCAGGCACTTTATGCACTAGAGATCAGTAAAATGACTTAGATTGCAGATTAAATAATTCACAAAATATCCCAAATAGAATTGTGAAAGGGCAATTCTTCGTTTTAAAATGTGTTTTTATCCACAAGTGTCATTTGAGGTATTTGATCTGTCATTTTGTTACCTTTAGCCGTCACAACCCCCCTTCCTTTAGTTTTATGCCAGCAAAATCTTTAGTTTTAGTTCTGTAGTCGAAGCATAACTTTCAGTGGAAGCAAAACAACAACAAAGAAGTTTCAACACCCAGTGCCAAGTGTCAAAGTTGGCAAATGGCTCCTGCTCAGAGTGAAGCATTTAGCAGATAAAAACAGCAATTTTCTCCAAAGCAAGGCTGAGTATTGGATATTTGTCAGGTGGAATAAACAATAGCAAATCAAAGCATACACAGAAAATTGTTTTCCGACAAATGGCCTTCATCTGCTGCTTGAAAAAAACATAGTCTGTTGCTTTTTTTTTATTCTCATGGGGAGTTCAGAGATGAGCTAAAACTTAAAAAGAAAGCAAAGCTTGTTGATGCTGAAACTTTCTCTTGTTCTAACTGCTTGTTCAGGCATGTTTAAGCTCGGTAAGGAACAGTGTGCATTATGAAGGCTCAGTGTGAAAATAAGCTCTTCTGTGCCAGGGGAGGAAGGGAAGGGGGTCTGCTGTGTATAGCTCAGGCGAGTTCACCTTCTCTAATCTCTGTCATACACCTTTCTCATCCCCTCACTGTAAATTACGAGCCACATTCACCGCAGATGATTTGGTGTCTCTGGTAAATCTTATTAAGTAATCCCACAACTGCAACAGGACATTGTTCAGTAACTTCCCCAATAGCTTAGACTGGCTACACGCCAGACATGACTCCATCCAAGCGTTTTAATATCCTTTTATTTCTTTTTTTATCTGACTGTCGCTTCACCTTGATCTGGTCCGTGTGAGCTGTCAGCTTGAGTCGTACTTTGTGGATATTTTGAGTCCAGTATGAAGCTAAAAAATGAACATTTGTGTGTTAAGATTTGTAATTGCTTGTTGTTACCGTTGCTAACTGCAAAGAAGGTATTTTAGGACTGTCACCTTAACTACTGCTAGTTTATTCATTCTCTAACATAATTTAAGATATATTTCATGTTTACACATTTGCATTGTGTGAAAGACTTAAATGGTGAAATACCTAAAGGCTAAATTCATCAGTTTGAAATACGCTGTGTAACTGGTTTAGATGTGCTTTTACATGAAATCCAACAGGTGAACATTTTTGTTTCTATTTACTATTTCTGAGATTTGAATAGCAATCTTTACAGTAAATTACTCTAAAAACTTTGCATCTCAGTGAACTAAGGATCCATGTTTGAATGAAAATGTATGAACCATGACACATAATAACTGTAATGTTTGCATGTCTGTGTGTCTACTATGGTTTTGAGTTTGATGCTGAGAGAGGCTATAATAGTAAGTTTAATGCAGGCGGAGGGACAGCACACATACTGTAATAATGGGATGTGATTAACAATGTCCAGTTTGGTCATTTCTCACATGCCCTCTACCCGTCTCTTTTCTCAGGCATAATGGAGAATTACTGTTTCCCTCGCCGTTACCAGTTCCATTCATTTCAGCCAATTTGAGTCAGTATGGAGGAAAATCTTCCATTTGATCAATATCCCAAGGACACAGAGTGTTGTCTAATATAAACATGTCAGACAGACAAAATGTTCAACACAGTCTTATGTCATTACACAAGACACACTCCTGAACTTTTAATTGTATTTAATTTATGTACTTATTTCAGGATTTTTACTAAGTTTATTTCTGACAATGCGATTACTAAATGGAGACCAACAACACTGCCAGCTGTCATTACTTCAACAGCTTTCACCTCTGCTAAAATCCCAACAGCCATCACAGAAACTGATTACACTCGTCTACGGGCCTATTCAACGGCCTCATTTTCAGTCTGTTTGTGTCACCAATAGCTCAGACAATGAGCACTTGATAGCCAACAGGCGAGGTGTACAACTTCAATCCTTTTTCTATTGTCTTTGCAGACATATTTTAGCTCTGCTGTTAGTATAGTGTCAGAGGCCACTAAATAACATTAAACCTAGGCGTAATTGCAAATTTTATCCCTGAATTGGAGTGTGAAATTGCCTTCTGTCAGAAAAAAAGTGTGCCAATGGATGAAATATCCTTTGTAATACAGTATTTAAGTCAACTTTTTTGTTTTTGTTCTGAAATTGTGTGACTTTGTACTGAAATTTTTTAATGATACCTAAACATACTTTGAGTGATCAAACAAACTATAAGGATACGTGTAGGATCTAGAATTCAGCATGTGGGATCTAGTATTTCGCGTGTGGGATGTAGAATTTAGAGTGTGGGATCTAGAATTTAGTATGTGGGATGTGGTATTTAGTGTGTGGGATCCATAATTTAGCGTGTGGGATCCATAATTTAATGTGTGGGATCCAGAACTTAGCGTATGGGATCTAGAATGTAGCATGTGGGATCTAGTATTTAGCGTGTGGGATCTAGAATTTAGCATATGGGATCTAGAATTTAGCGTGTGGGATGTGTTATTTAGCGTGTGGAATCTAAAATTTAGCGTGTGGGATCCAGAATTTAGCGTGTGGAATCCAGAATTTAGCGAGTGGGATGTAGAATTTACCGTGTGGGATCTAGAATTTAGCGTGTGGGATGTAGAATGTAGCATGTGGGATCTAGTATTTAACATGTGGGATCTAGAATTTAGCATACAGGATCTAGAATTTAGCGTGTGGGATCTAGAATTTAGCTTGTGCGATCTAGAATTTAGAGTGTGGGATGTAGAATTTAACATGTGGGATGTAAAATTTAGCGTGTGGGAACTAGAATTTAGCATGTGGGATCTGGAGTTTAGCGTGTGGGATCTAGAATTTAGCGTGTGGGATGTAGAATTTAGCATGTGGGATGTAGACTTTAGCGTGTGGGATCCAGAACTTAGCGTGTGGGATCTAGAATTTAGCATGTGGGATCTAGTATTTAGTGTGTGGAATGTTGAATTTAGCGTGTAGGATGTCAAATTTAGCGTGTGGGATGTAGAATTTAGCCTGTGGGATGTAGAATTTAGCGTGTGGTATCCAGAATTTAGCGTGTGGGATCCAGAATATAGCGTGTGGGATCCAGAATTTAGCATGTGGGATGTTGAATTTAGCGTGTGGGATAAAGAATTTAGCGTGTGAGATTTAGAATTTAGCATGTTGGATCTAGAATTTAGCATGTGGGACCTAGAATTTAGCATGTGTGATGTAGATTTTAGTGTGTGGGATCTAGAATTTAGCGTGTGGGACCTAGAAGATGTGCTCCACAATATTCCGTGTGTGGATATGGGCATTGATGTACCTGGTCTCTCCGGCAGTGGTCTGGTTGAGAATAGGTGTCAGGAGGAAGGGGTGTGGGGGGTATGCACTGTCCCTTAAAATATATGAATCAATATGAAAACTGTTCCTGTTTTTTAATAACATTATTGTTTTGATGGTTATGATGCCAAAGGCATCTCAAACGCACTGCATGTTGAATAAATGGGTGTTTTTTTGGTTTCTGTAAATATGGTCAGAGTTTGCAGGAGGCACAAGCTGCACATGGGTACAGCCAGTTGGTCCTATAACACCGGGGAATCCAGCTACCTAAAAACACCTGGTTTGATCTCATTTGAGGAATCCCAAGTGCGTGGAATAATAATAATAATAATAATAATAATAATAATAATAATAATAATAATAATAATAATCCGTTTAGGAATTCAGTCTACATTTGAAAAGCGTGACTGAGATCTCTGCTGTGTTGCTACTGTGCGCTGGAATGACCCGGATAGCCAAAAACTCTAAACTTGCAATGAGTTTTGTTATTGGCTCCAACTCTGAATATGCGATATGTTTTAATAATGACTTCCTCTCTCATTCCAAACATGTTAACACGAGGAGGAAACATGCCTTCTCTCCATCTTCTTTAATGATTCCTATGTCTTCCTCTTGCAACAATCCCTGCAGCCATGTGTGCGCATTACCTTTACAAACCGTTTGCACGTACTTTTGACACGTGTTAAATATAGACGCAGTTTCTATCCGCAACATTACTTTCAGCTCGCATAAAATCAGATATTTACATGTTCTCCTCCCCCCCCACGCAGCGTTTGAACGCCCAAATTTACATATTCATTGAGCAAAGGTGCAAACTGGAGATGGACGCACAGTTTTGCACCTTTGAAAGACGCAAACCCTTTTGCTCACTGTTAGTAGATCAGTTTGGACTTTTTTAGCGTGAGCAATGAGTTTGCACACATTTTAGTACACGCACACCTGCGGTAGATTTGGACTCCTAGGGAGGGAGATAATGAAGCGGCTTCGGATAATGAGGAATTTTTGTGAGGATGAGCTACATTTTTTTTTTTACCGTTTTGTATCTGAACTGAACCAGGACTTGATCTTGGATAAGCAGAAAGTGAAATAGGAGGGTGGGAGTGTAACGTGTGGTTTGCTTGGTGGGTAGAGGTGGGTGTCATCCACAAAGCTGTGGAAGTGGATATTGGATTTGTGAAAAAATGATGAATAATGAGACAATAAATTTGCATCCATTTATAGATCTCAGATATATAAGTTGAGAAATAAATTAAAGAAGATGAAACAATAGGCTAGTGGATGAAAAGAACTTTAGGTGTGAAGGGACCCAGGAAGAGAGGGACTTTCTCTAAAAACATCAGCTTCTTGACTTGTTTTATGTAATAAAAGGTTAAAAATTGGAGGAAAAGCATTAGGAAGGGTTTTAAAGAGCTCATATAAGTTAGACATCTGTTTCAGTAGGTCTTTGGTTTTGAGCTTGAATTTAACTCTGCAATGCTTTTACTGAAGCACTCATTACTCACCACTTCAGACATAAAATCTTCTGACATCTTTGGATCCACTGAAACCACAACGTCAATAAAATGTGGATGAGATTTATTATTTACCTCTAGTAAAATATCATTTTTAGGTCGTTTGGTTTTCTGTTTGTTTAAAGGATTTTTAGAAACTTGAGGCTGTAACTCTCCAAATTAGCAACGCAATCTCCTGCTAAATGTAATCTTTTAATACCATCCTGCTATTTCCAATTTGTCTCAACTTTTCACTTCAAACAAAAGACTCTGTGCACTTCTGAACTTCTGGCAATTACATCAGTGAAATCTGTGGTGGGAAAAATCATCCTTGGATGACGGAAGCTGGCAGAGGAAAATGCCTCGAGGAGCTCTCTGCTAAGAGTGTGCAATGACCCATTACTAAAGTCTGGCCTCACTGGCTGCTCAATACAGCCTTTAAAGTTTTTCATGCACAATGCTGCTGCTTTTATTACCGAAGGGGTCATTGATAACAGCCCTTTCTTGGCTGTTTCTGAGGCTGCCCAGTGCCCACCGTAAACTCATGGAGGAGGGATTTGAAATGCTTAACAGAGCATATACACATGCAGCTTTTCGTTAGTCAAAAACTAACATGCAAGTTTCTTTCTTGAGAAAGCCTCTCCAGATACACAAGAGGATAAAAACCTCCAGCGTCCGATGCAGCTGCTAATCTAGGGTTATAAATCAAATTGGCAATGCCACTACCTCTCATCCTCAGCCACATAAAAGCAGCACAGCAGAGTGAAGCATATTGATGCCAAGCCCTGGAGTGCAGTAGCAGTCATCCAACTGGACCGACGCCTGGCAGGGCTTCTGGTCGCTTCCTGCCATTGCAGGCTCACAGCGCTTAGCACTGGTTTGTCAAATCCACTGCGCCATGAAAGCATGATGGCATGAGGCCCGTAGATTAAAACCACTCGGCACCCTGTTGTTGTGAGACACACAGCCTTACATTGACAAAAGTCACAGTTCTGGGTCATGGCCAGGTGGAATTATTATTCATGTCTCATTTGACTCTTTGAAAAATAACAAATCAGCCAAAGAAAAACAATATATGCTCTCCTGTTTCATGTTGTTGCATTTTACACACCACAATATACTGCTGCTAAAACATGCTCACATTAGAAAGCTTTATTCACTAAGTAAATTGCTTCCATGGAGCGTTCTTAGCAAAAGGTCGTTATGCAACAAAACAGCAACCTTTTCAGTGGACTCATCGCTGTTAGAGCTCCTGTGTGGTGGCAAACTCCGAGTCCCGCCGGCTCTGATGGGAGTAAACAGATCAATAGTCTCACCTGAGATGGATGCTCACCTCCTCTGAGCAGCGGTGATCAAGCAGATTCTGCAAATCCCTCCTTTCAGCTGTGGCCTAATGACACTAATGGGCAGCAATGCTCTCAGTGACCCTTTATTACGGTGATTAAGCCAACAACCTCAAATGTAATGTCCTAATCTGATTAAGAAATGGACACAGCCGAGTGGGAGAGGGACAGGGAGGAAGCTGGCCAAATGAAATGGGTTTTTGCTGTTCATGACTCTTTAAATGGATGTCTGCTTTGTTATTTGCTAAAATGTCACTGGGTGGAGGGGGACGAGACATCATCATCATCAGGGTCTGTTAGGACTGGGTTGCTGCTAGACGGTGTTGTGCTGTGTTACCTGGGGGTGATTTTGTCAGATGTCATATCTCCTGTGTTCTGAGGGGGGGGGGGGGGGGGGGGGGGGGGGGGGGGGGGGGGGGGGGGGGGGGGGGGGGGGGGGGGGGGGGGGGGG